>JAUEKZ010205976.1:0-10816 GCA_031471865.1 Melibe leonina
ACACACACACACACACACACACACACACACACACATATATATATATATATATATATATATATATATATATATATATAATTCATATATTGATAGATAGATTGATAGATAGATAAATAGATAGATAGATAGTTAGATAGATAAGATAGATAGATATATAGATAGATAGTTAGATAGATAAGATAAATAGATAGATAGATAGATAGATAGATAGATATACGGATAGATAAACAGATAGATAAAACATGATAAGGGAAACAAGGAGGGTTGTAACGAGAATTTCGTTGACAATGGCCAAAAAGATATAGGGTCTAACTGAATCAATGCAGTCTCTACACAGAAATACCCATGTTCGAAAATGGCAATTTGCCACGGAAAACGATCGGGGCGCCAGAAGAAGTAGGTCGATTGTGACGCAAGATTAAAAAATGAATGACCGGACCCAAATAATCCCGTTTTCTTTCTTTTTCTCAAATAGAACGTATAGGAAAACTTATACTAGGCAATATAAAAAAATGCAAGAGGACTTAGGATGACCTTCTTAATAGCGGCAACGAATCCTTTTGAATCTATTCAAAGTTCCCATCACATTTATTGTATAACTTAGTTTCCATTGCTATTTGACACGACTAACTAATTTTTTATCAACGTATTAGAATAATTGGTCCAAAACCAACGTACAAAATGACACAGGACGGAGAACAGTTGATTTTTGAATGTACACAACACGTTCAATTGCCAGGCGAATCCACGAAAGCGCAGCGACCGAGAATTTTTAGGGTAAACCCCGTTTACTATGTCGACCTCACTATTTAAACTGCAGAAACTCTAATATTCATTATTGTACAAACTAGTGTTGTCCACCGAATAGACAGTGAGGACCCGTTTAAAGGAGATACTGCAGCCTATTTCTTGTTTATGCCCTCTTCCCAGATCATTGCCCTTTGCGATACCAATGAGCATTCATACATCACAGGTGGTGCAAAATTGTGTAGTATGGCAAATATTGAAGCAAACATAAAACAATGAATTATAGCAGTCAGGCGAAAAATAATTTGGGAGACATAACTGTGCTCATTATATCCACAATTTCGTCATAGCATGATCGTTACGAATGTGTTCTACTGTTTGTTATATCTCACATAATTTTTCCTGTTGACGTATAAATTTCGCAAGAATATATTATCTCTGATGAAATTAACAGGTTATTTTCTACGTGTTTTCTATTACCATCTGGGCGATTGAGGCTATTGAAGTTACTGTGCTTGCTCAAGGAACACTCGAATGGTGTTTGAAGATGTCCCTTCCTCTGTGTGGCGTCACTACTAATACAAGTAATCGTGCCTCCTCCTATATATATATATAAAGAGTTAAAGAGCGAATGAGTGAGAGAGAGAAAAAAAAGAGAGAAGTAAAGAGAGAGAGTGATAGCGAGAGAGGGGTCATTATGTTATCATTCAACCATCATCGATTTTCCTCATCATTATCACCACGCCGATCCAACCATCGGCACCTGCTGCTGTGCCAGCATCTAGAAAAAGGGAAGGGAGGGGGAGGGGGTGTGGGTGGGATGTAGGAGGGGGGGGGCGGTGGGCGGTAGAAGTGTCAAGTCTGAAGCTTAAGACATAAAATATTGTTGAAATTTCCAGACTATCTTAAGGAAGCAATCGCTGCACGGCATGCATGATACGAGATTTACCATATTTAATTAATATCATTAATTACACACGATCGAACACGAACCTGCCTTTGAAGAAACCAGGCTAAGCTTGTTAGCAGAATGTCCTTTTCTGTTTCGGAGTCGACGAATTCCAAGACATGGACATGTTAATAAATCCAAATAAAAATGTCAATGAAATTAATGACAATACGTCACATTTGTTTTATTAGATTTAAGGTAAAGATGTACCATAATATTATGTAGTCGCATTTATGAAGTTTGTGCTTTGCCTCTAGTGCGGTAGGCAACTAACCACATTGATTTCTTCTTGCATTGATTACTATAGACATCATTTCAACATTATTCCTGTTGAACTGTACTTTTTATAGAGATAACCATGATACCGACGATGGCAATAATATTAGTGATGTTAATGATAACAATACTAATAGGGAGAATGATAATAATACTAATTATAATAATGATAGTTAAACTAATGATTGGAATGATCATTATACTATCGAGAACATTAAAGCAATACTGATGAAAAAGTTCGTTCATGTTTTCAAGTATTCCAGGTAGGTAGAACTACTCTACAACATGTCCTTTTTTTGACAAAGTCACCAAGACAGTCACGTCGACTTAATATGTCAAAATATAAATTTAAACAAACTTAATGATTTAATTCCTTTTTTAATTTAAACTCAGAAGCCGAAACTAAACATAAGCCTATGAGATAAGTTGAAAAAGATATGTAAAATCATGAAAAAATGATGTATACCTATGAAAAAAAAAGGCCTAAAGCAAGACAAAATGAAGTGTGTTACGCAAATGAACTTTGCAAATACTGCGGTTTGGTTTGGTAAATGTCAGAACATTATGTGACCATCTTCAAACAAGGGTTTCGTTGTTGTTGTTTTAACAAGAGATCTTGAATATTCTATATTTATTTCATCACAATCTTTCATCTTTGATCAACCCCACGCTCTCTGTTGAAGTAATCCCTCATCTTTATAATGAATAAGTATTGATCATATAATATTGGAATAGAAATGATATTAAGAGTAAATAAATAAATTCAGCGGCTAGTAAAAAACCCACAATACTTGAAGAATAAACTTTCTCGGCGCTTCCTGTTGTAAAAGAAAGAGCGGCTCCTTCGGAATGGACAAGGATTGGGTTCGAATCTGCTAGCGTAAATCAATCAATAATGCAAATTAAAATATTTCAGAGTACTAAACGGATTACTTTGTTATGTAAATAATTTTAGGGGTCCGGCTGAAAGCGCAAAACAAATGCACGTTTCCTATTGCTATTCTTGTTTTTATCACCTTTTTATTCTTGTTTTTATTTGTAATATTTTGTTAGGAATCTTTCTTATAAAAAAAAAAAGATTGTATTATTCCAAAAAATATTTTTGCTGAGATTGGACAAGTTTACGTAACTCTTGCGTCACCATGAGTATTCTAGGTGATATTGTAATAATATCATTATTCTAAATATAATACTATGCAGTATCTTAGGTTATTTTATTCTGACAAATCTGCACCCCCTCCCCCGCCCTCAGCTATTCATTGCTGTTATGTAACACACGGAGGTGGACGGTTACTATGAATAAGTGATGAGTACGTCTGGCATAACTCGTGAACAAAATGTCAAGCTCTGCGCTGGTACTGGAACGACAAAGCCCAAACAATGGACCAGGGTGACGCCGTTTGTGCCGTGATATAATGCCAACATTTATACAGTCACTCCTTGACCAGGAGTCTATGACGTAATTTGCATGCAACGAATTTCATTCATCATTCACGCAAGTTGTACGATCAACTATAAACACTGCCCATTCATAAAGTGTACAGATTGTTGCCAGGGTTACATAGGTTTACATATTTCTTGTTTTAGTAACCTAAGCCCGATAAAGTGATTGGTTTTTTTTACGTATTAAAAGTGTTATTCATCTTGTTTAAGGAACGTACTTAAAAGCGGATTCAACAAAAAGACACTACTGTAAGTACAAAACTCTTTAAGAGAGAAATATCTCACTAGAATGAACAAATGGAAGTCGTTTTACATTTTAATCTATTATCTGTGGAGGTTTTTAAAATTGTATTAAATCAATCATTCAACAATTGGCTAATCACTGGCATTGTGCCCAAGTTCATATCATTGCATTGCAAATAATTTATTTTTTTGGGCGAAAAAATTATATATATATTCTAGAATAGATTTACACAGTGCTAAAGAGTCCTGGAAAATGCTAACCAAGGCTGATTTTCTTTCTTACATATTTTTCGTAATTTGTTTTCTTTTATTGTGAGTTAAAGATTTACCACCCAGCCCCAGCAGCATATAAATTACGTGATGCCTCACAAATCAAAGTTTAAACTCTGGAGACAAAAATTAAGGCCCATCTAGTGTTGATGAGAACGGAATAAAGCTGATTGTGCGAGTAATGGCCTGGAATTATAACATCAGAATCAAGCTGTTAAACATTGCTATAGCATGCCACTGAATTATCGCTTGACGATGTGCGATAATATGTACATAAATGACCCCAGACAATACGCCATTCACCTTTGGCTAATTCTATAGAGATGAATTAGCCCATCGCTTAAATATGTATGATCTAAGCTATGAACTGAGGGCCGGGTATCATGGAGGCGTATGAATATTGCATGTGGTGACAGGGCCGGGGTGTGTAGACCTTTCAGACCGCTGCCCAACGATAAAGAATCCGATCTCCTCCAAGTCCGAAGGGATGAATCTATTGACGTAGTTACGAGGCAGAGAGCCCCCGAATCCTCGTCAATCTTCGCCCATGCCAGGAATTCTTTCTATCAGATTGCGTCAAAGACCCGCTCCTGTTGCGCTGAAGTTCGCATAACAAACAAAACTCGGGCAGAAATGATGGCGGCCATTAAACGGGATAGCCTCTTATTGTTCATGCACTGCCGCAAGCTTGCGTAATCTGTAGGTTTTGAAAACTCGCCGCTAGCCGTTTCGCCACCCCCTTCTCCCCCGCATTTTATACCTGCTCTAATTATCTACGCACTCATCATTCCATGCATGACGTTATATTGAACTCGTATGGCGATGATGCTTACCTCATTTTATGAACTTGCAGCTAACTTATAAAGTGCATGCGCTTGACATGTTAATGACACTATGCCCGTAACCAGGTTAGAAGCATTCACTTTTGTTTCCCTCCCAGTAACACCATAACACAACGTGTGCGGTGTTATGAGTGCTTTGACTCAATGCATATGATATAATATATATATTTTTGTTATCTCCTCCTTCAACTTGTCTTATAGGGTACAGGGTTGCTCCATCGAATACAGTGTCTCTATGTTAAACAATTTTAGACAACTGTTAAATCGAAATGGTTAATTTTGTCGTTTTTCTATGTTCTTTCCCCCTGGTACCCGTTTGCTGTCATCTTGTCTCTCCGTTGGTCATGGTTCACATCAGTAACTAAAGTATTGCACTCTTTCTGTCAAATTGGTTTGGGTGTCCAAGCTTGCATATTGTGTCTGTTACCAATTTTCGGACTTGCCTCGTGTTCTGATTGCCTTTACCTCTAATTACCTTTAGGGATAAATTTCTGTATCCGGTCAAACTGTCTAATTTGTACAAAAAAAAAGCCTTTTTCCTGATTTAATCTGTGTTTAAAAGCTGCATATCAATCCTCTTTGTTACACCCGATGTTATCACCATTCTGATGCAACCCCTACCCACATTCTCTCTTACCTTTCTAACATTTATGCTTGAAGTATTTAACCCTCAGAGCGTGTATCAACAAGAGGGCAGTCAAGACTCGATATAACCAATGAGCGGTCTGACTTTTATTTTCAACTTATTGGTGAATTTGAAAAAAAAAATAATGAAAAAAAACAACGCATTCCTCACCCCTCCGAAAAAAAAAAACCCTGAAAAAATCGAGAGATTACACTCAAGATTGATATCATCTGTAGTTTTTATTTTCTTGTACTGATTTCAGGAACAGTGGTGCGCATATTGAGAACTTCTAAAAAAAAAAGCAGAAGATTAAAAAAGGATAAAAAACAACATTTTAAAGGAAGTAAAAAACAAGAAAGAAAATAAAAGGAAATTGATAAGTTTTAAAGAAAATGATTAAAGAGGTTATAAAATATGATGCATTGCCTTCACTGGGATAAATCTTGGCAGAAAATCGAGAATCGTTCATCCCGGGCAGTCTGTGAAGGGAGCCATGACTGTCGTTGGTAGATCGATTCATTTCATCTCAGAGTCTGAAAGTCTCAACTGGTCGTCAGCTTTACAATTGAGCTTACTGTCTACTGGGACAACTAAATCACCCGAATAGCCTAAAAAATGTTAGCCTCATACTCAATATCTTAGTGTTGGGGAACAGGCGTACAGTCCTGATTGTACTAGGCATACTGTATAGTGAAGTAGGTTACCATTGTTTTCCACGCCGCTTTTGCTTTCACCAAGTCTAAAGAGGCGTAGCTCACCAATTCAAGCTGGGTGGACAGCAAGGCCCTGTATTTTTTATTAAAAAAACATGATTGCTCCGACAGGGATTCGAACCAGCGCCACACGACACAAGGATTGAGGGCTGAGTGATTGTCATACCCTTTACCGACGACGGAGGTATCGTGCTGACAGCCTTACTTTACTCGGGTGGAAATGTGTCAAACTCATCTCTCGGTTTGCGAAGGTAATCTATACTACAAGTCCTGTCAACAGCAGATGGTCGATATCATTTTCACATGTCCTCTTTACGCTACTGGGATAACCCCCATCTCAATGGGCTTGAAGGTTCGAAGGGAATCCGTCATTTTACTGCATTGGCCTGTGGCACACCTGTAAGATATTGAACGGTAAAAAGGCCTGATTCTTTAAAGGTTTTGGGCCAAATTACGAGAACTTGGTCATTCAAGTCCATCATCTGTAATTGTGTTTATGAGAGCGTTTTCATATCTATACTTTTTGTTTATATACATTCGTAATTTTTACTTGAACTGTATTGCAGCATTTACAAAGGCTAGAGAAAAAAAAATGTAATATCTATGTATGTATATTATGTATATGTATATATGTATATGTAAAGAAATGTAGGCACTGTCCAACTATCACGTCATGAAATAACAGGGATATGAAATTATAGACACGGTCCGAATCTAGGGTTACCTCGTTATTGTTGTTGTTGCTTTTTTAAATATATTTACACACGTCTCTAATTACATCCCAAGGCGAACGGTCCATTTTAGATGAAAATAATTATTTGAACACGTAATTTCTATGTATGCATTTTTATAGGAAGGAGCATATAGGGAGGGGATGGAAGTGTTTGTTTTCTGTTTTGATTTAATAGGTCGCAACCAATCGATATTTTGATACATCATTCAGCAAGAAATGATACTTCATCCAAAGCAAATAAATATATTTTCTCAGATTTGAGTAATTTTCAGCTATTTTTAGATCAAAGTACACTGTATAAGAAGTTCTTTTTGACGCAGAAAATCGATTTGGATGGAACTTCCATCTCCAAAAAAAGATTCATAGGACGAACACGATTGCATTTATAATTCAAATTCCTTTATGGATGGCTATATTCAGCTATGTTTGATTAAGATGTACATATTTATATCACTGCGTTTGAATATTTCTACGGATTTATCTACCTACATACCTAACCTCCTATCTACTATACTACTTACCTACCCACTAACCACCTACTAACATACCTACTTATATGTATGTATCTATCTATTTATCTATGTATCTATTTATATGTCTATATATCTATCTATATATCTATCTATATGTCTATATATCTATCTATATATCTATCTATCCATCTATATATCTATCTATCTATCTATATATCCATCTATCCATCTATCCATCTATCTATCCATCTACCTATATATATATATATATATATATATATATATATATATTTATTTATATATAACTATATAAAAACAGATGCTCAAGAGTGTACTCACTTCCACTTTAAACACGAACTTTACATAATTTGATTAATTCGAGCGCACAAATGTCTGCAAAGTCCAAAAATTGTTTGCATAAAGCCTACTAGACTAGATATTTCCAACCGTAGTTAAAAGCCTTAGGTGTGACTTAAGGCCTACGTTCTCTAATGCATTTGTTTTCACGTACCATTTGCCTCCCGCATTATTTATTTAAGGCACATCGACTACAGGGAAATGAGGTCTTTGCCCCTGTGGAGATGTCTAATCGAATAGTTTTTTTACGCGTTTGGTGGACAGAAAAAGTACTGTGGATTAAATCGAAATCGGGGGCGCAATGACCGACAGTGCATACCAACCAAAGACATTAGAAGAGTTAGACCTTAGTGTTGGTCACGTGACGGTCAGACCTAGGAGACACAAAATGTCGTCATTTAAGGTCATTCATTGCATATGAGGAGCCAAGATGGCGGACATATGAGGTATTCGAATGCTCAAGTTTCGCTAGCTTGCCCCCCCCCCCCCCATATGCGGTACGCACCATTAGACATCGCGAATAGGAAGTCTAAGGTCTATATCTTCTAATGTCTTAGACACCAACACAAAACCATAATACTAGGCTACCAATAATTTTCCGTCCAAATACTGATTAAACAAAAAAAAAAGAAGAACAAAAAGAACAAAACAAAATTGCCCCCTTGTTGATATGCAGCGTAATTTAGGCGACAAAGACAATTTTCGTTTGAGAGTGGATACTCACTAACACTATCAAAGTAAAACAATGACTTTCTAATTGCTTTTGAAGTAAAGTCAAGAGATACCCATAGTGGATTGGTACGTATCGAAAAAAAGTATTAAGTTGGATAGAGTGGCTGTTTTATCCTCACAATCTACAGGTTCAACAATCGGATTTCTCTCTAGCTGTGTTGTTCTGGTTAGCAATCACATCCTTATCCCATTTTAAGCAGGATCAGGGACTCGGTCGTATTGAAGATGGACTGTAGACTGAGAGGATCCGTATCCATGTTGAGCTTGTTGAAGAACACTCGTCAGTAATTGGAAATCGACACGGGTTGGCCGTGGCACAAGGTCGCCATCCGGGCAACATTCGCACCATTCAAGTCAAAATACTAACGAGATTGCTTTAATGCACTAACACTTGAAAGTGTGTGCGTACAGTTTTATTTCCAGGAGCCGGTAGTCTGTCAAAAAATGTAAATGTGTCTATATCAATAAGACGTCAGCGCAAGTGGTCAAAAGTCCTACCAATGTTTGATACCAAGAGCAATGAATAGTGATGAAGAATTCAGAGTTAAGTCTGAAGTAATAAGTAATACTGTAAGTTACCTATCGAAACTATTGATTCCTTTAGTAGATTTAGAGAATGCACAGAATAACGCTTATTATTGGTAAGCAAGCTCAATAAAAAAGCTCCTCAGACCATTCTGATGCGGACCATTGTATGAATATTATCCCGCCTGAGACTGTGCACCGTCTTAGCCGTCTAAATTGGAACACGCAAAACTGCCTTCTTTTTGTGCTATGTTTTAAACCCAGTATATTGCACTCATGAAAAATCTAATTAACTAACTCCTGGATAAAACATTTTAGAGTTCTTGTCATATTTTCAAATCTAAATCTCGTGTTCTAAAACCATGGTGCTTGATATAATTTTGGTAATTTAATTTGAACCCATACCGTACCGAACACACTTAAAAAGTAGACACTGTGATTTTGAAGACCATTAAACTAAAACTGCACTCGGTTTTACTCTTACTATCTAGTGCGCCCTTTATTTCCATCAAACACGTCAGATGTCGTGATGAATTCTAATTACCTTATAAAGGAGACTCATTTGATGAAAATGGAGACTAGAACACTACTCTTACATCGAGCGTGTATCGATTGTTGACTGACATTCCACCACAACACTCCATGACATAATGGTCTCTATTTAAAAAAACAAACAAACAAGCATTTCCTTCACTAGATGTTAGGTGTCATAAGATTAAAATGAAAGAAAGACAAAAAAAAAGATATAAATAAATAAAAAGGAAAGGAAAACAAAATCTGTGAACATCCTCCTATAATTACCTTCCCATTATTGAATAATGCCGTTCACATCACCGAGTGCTTTATATCGAACGCGGTACTGATCTATTGTTTCTCTGTGGGGTGTTTGGACTTGATAATGTCCTTCAAAAATTGACTCAAAAACAAAGGATTAGATTGATAATGACATAATTTGTTGTCATTCGTTCGAGTTTAAAACAGAAATGAATTGGAAAAAAATAATGCACATTAATAATGATCACACAATGTTCATAGTAGACAATGAGACACAAAGTAAAAAAAATAAAACAAACAAAACAGGCTCAAATTGATCCCATTCATGGTCTGGTGTGTAGCTAAAGAAGCCCAATAAATTTTGATCACTGTATTGATTTCGTATGCTCTGTAGAACATGACGTTCTAGAAACCCAGTTCGATAATGCTGAATTTGTTTTCATAGTGTTATTCTGTGCATTCTCTAAATCTACTAAAGGAATCGATAGTTTCTATAAGTAACTTACAGTATTACTTATCCTTCTCTAACAAGTGGTCGTAAAAATGGTATATGTAATCTAGAAATATTTAATTTTTTTAAATGAACGAACAATAGATTATAACAGAGTTAGTTACTATCATCTCAATCTAGATTGATGCTTTCAATTTGTTTTTACTACCGACATCCAAGGCGTCTGCTGCAGGGTAGCGCCATAGTAGAGCGGGAAATGTTAACCTTTTCACAGTGGGGTCCGATTCTAACCTAACCGAAATATGCAAAACCTTCAGAATGTGCAAGCTCTTTTACCAGATACATCGGATTTCAATGAAAACGCTTTGGGCATATGTCAAAGGTGAAACAAAGGAAGTGATTAATATGCCAGTATGGTAGGACAAAGACAAAACAAGCGACGTTTCGACCAAAGGTCTTCATCAAGACAAACGAGACTAAATAAAATAACAAAATAACAAAATAAACAAACAAAACTTAGCTTCGTATCCTGGTACTAGGCTTCGTCTCTTATTGATGGCATCTGTCAGTTCACTGAAATCTGATGTATCTAGTAAAACATCATGCAAATTGTGAAGGTTTTGTTGTAATTATATAGTTAGTAGTCTGGAAATGATTGACAAG
>JAUEKZ010205987.1:0-10816 GCA_031471865.1 Melibe leonina
TAGGCTTTGTAAACCAGCTCGCGCCACTGCTTCCTATCAAGTGATTTCCTTTTAGCATCTAAAAACTTATACCCTCTGTTTTTTATCTAATTGCATCTTCGAATTTCAGGCTTTTGGCATGATATTATGTCCGTTCAGTAAAATCTAGTTTATCTGGGAAAAAAAACATGTGGTAAATGTTGAACATTTGTGCCTATTTCAGTTCGTTTAGAATCCGACCAGGTTGTAAAAGGGTTAAAAGGAAAAGAAAAGAAGACTCTCTCACGTAACAACCCTGGAATAAAAAGTTAATTAGGGTCAAAGCATCGTTAACTGTGGGCTTGTTATGTTGTTTGTGTGTTACTAATCTATTCAAGAACAGCTGTTGTTTGGTTTACTCTTTACTCTCTCCCACGCACGCTCTTTATCTATCTCTCTATCTATCTCTCTCTCTCTCTCTCTCTCTCTCTCTCTCCCTCTCACACACACACAAACACACACACACACACAAACACACACACACACACACACATACATACATACACACATCTTACTTCTCACTCTCATACACTCTCATATTTATCAATCCATCTATCCATTTCAAATGTTATATATCTATCTATCCATCCATCCATCCTATATGTATCTATTCATATCTATTTCATTCTCTCCCCCCCCCCTCTCTCTCTCTCTCTCTCTCTCTCTCTCTCTCATCTGCAGTATCTATCTCTTTGATTTTGAAAGATAAACAAACGACTGCAGGATATTCCTTGAAATTAGGACGTGTATGAAGACAGCGGGGAATGGAGAGAAAGAGGAAGAATGCTAAAGAGAAAACGTGACAAGGAAATTAGGAGCATTATTCTCAAGCTTCGGAAAATGATGGCATGCACAAAACACGCAGTTCGCTTTGTTTAACCCTTTCACAGCCAGGTCTGATTCTAACCCAACTGCAAAATATTATGCAAAATTTTGAAAATGTACGTGTTCTTATACCAGATAAATCAGATTTCAGTAAACTCACATATTATGCCAAAAGCCTGAGATCTGATTTACCTGGTATAAGAACAGGCAAATCTTGAAGATTTTGGTGTCCTTAGCATTGCAGGGTTAAAAGAAGAATAAAAGTGTAGGCCGATTTGTAATTGGGTTTTTAACCCTTTCACTGCTAAGGACACAAAATACCATCAAGATTTGCCTGTTCTTATACCAGATAAATCAGATTTCAGTGAACTGACATATGCCAAAAGCCTGAATTTCAGTTCACTGAAATTTGATTTGTCTGGTATAAGAGCACATACATTTTTAAGATTTTGCGTTTTTCAATTGAGTTAGAATCAGACCTCGCTATTAAAGGGTTAAACGATACCAAGACACACACATGAGCATGCGCGCGCATACACACGCACACGTGCGCGCGCACAAACACCCAAAAAATTGAAAACATGCGAAAGTGTAACAACACGTGAACAACTTACGGCAATTGAAAGGTGAATCATGCTTAGGACGAAGTTCGTTCTTTTATGAAAGGGGGAAATAATAACAATGCAAAAAGACTGAGAGAAAAATAACATACCGAAGAAGACGAGTGAAAAATGTTACTTGGTTTACAATTACCACCATTACGCCTTAATTTCTTTTTAATTAGTAAAAGAACGTCGTTCTTTTGTTTATCGAGAGCTTAAAGGACATTATGAATATAATTTTAAGAGCATTCTTGAACAGTTTCGGCTAGCGTCAGCCCTTCAAGCCCATGCTTAAATAATGATAGTAATAAAATAAAAAGCAGTTTTTATCGCTGATGTAGAAGAAGACAATAGCAGATAGAGGCACAGCAGTGAAGACATATTATGCAGGTTTGTGTACCGTACATCTGTGTGTAATTATGAATGTGTGTACTGTAAAAGGTCCTGTGTGTCCTTTCCTGTTATAAATGCGGTGTGTCAAATCAATATGGCAATGCAGGCATTTATTTGTCAAACACACAAACGTGTGTTATGTTGTCATTTAATAATGATAATAATGATAATAATAACAAAAATAATACGAAGAAGAAGAAGAAGAAGAAGAAGAAGAAAAGAAAAAGAAGAAGAAGAAGAAGAAGAAGAAGAAGGAGGAGAAGAAGAAGAAGAAAAAGAAGAAGAAGAAGAAAAGAAAAAGAAGAAGAAAAAGAAGAAGAAGAAAAAGAAGAAGAAAAATAAGAAAAATAGAAAAGTATATCAATATCTAGTTTTCAAATAATGTAACAGGCAGAGTGTTCCCATGTTGTGGACAATGACTTCAAGCACGATGAGTCTATTCATCGTTTCCGTCTGTGATCCTTGTGTTGACTCGTGACCATCAAGCATAGAAGTCAAAGTGATTTTCGAGCGTGAAGTTGATAACACAGTCTCCACCCATCCACCCTCCTCCCCCGATGCCCAATACCCTAAACCAAGACGCACTGCTCTCACGACTGATGGTTCCTGTCTGTAACAAACTGACTGACTGACAGACTGACTGATGTGACGGAAACTACAACGATCAGTTCGGTTCATCACTGATTGTTTTTCATCGTCCAGGGGTGACCCCAGCGCACGCCAGGCCGCGCGGTTACGTCACTCAATCACGTGCGCACTACGACACCACACAAAATGATGACGTCCTTCCCGACAACATCGTCGTCGTCATCTAATTCTAGGCTGACGGATGTCGTCGAATGCCAGGACGAGGGACGGGGGGTACGAGCCCCTCACGCAACTTCCGTCAAGTTCGATCCACCCCAAAACACTTCACACCGCCGGAGGGGAAACACGTCCATATCGCGTGACCTATCGTCTTGGACAAAGGGAGTCACGTGACCATCAATCCACAACCCCAACCCCGCCCTCTCTCTCTCTCTCTTCCTCCCCCCAAGGCCTTCGGCGGCAAAAAACCTACTTTCACTTTCGTCTTCCCTTTTTCGCTAGCGATGTCGTCCGCGGTCGGGTAGATCTTGACGAAGAAAATAAAGGCAAGAAAGGAAGAAAAAAAAGTAAAAAAAAAAAAGGAAGGACGAAAGAATAAAGTGAAAAAAAAAGAAGAAAAAAAAGGAAGGAAATGACAGGGGAGGAAAAGAAACCCCTACCGAATCAGGAGCGTCCGTTTCCACGACACATTTCGCCACTTACCGCCATCAACTCCAATTTAGATGGAGCAGAAAATTGTTTCTTCCATTTTATACCTTTTTTGGTACCCACTCTCCACCTGTCTGTCTCTCTCCCTCCCTCTCTCCCTTCCCCCCTCTTCCTTCCCTCTCCCTCTCTGTCTTTCCCTCTTCCCTCCCCCTCGCTCTATCTCTCCCTCCCTCTCTCCCCTCTCTGTCTTTCCCTCTCCCTTCCCCCATCCCTCTCTCTCCCTATGTCTCTATCTTTCCCACTCCTCTCCCCATCTGTCTCTATCTTTATATCTCCCTATCTCCCTCCCTCTCTGCCTTCCCCATCCCCCTCTCTATATATATCCTCTCTTCCCTCTCTCTCTCTCTCTCTCTCTCTCCAAATCCTCTGTCTTCCCCCCTCCCCCTTCCTCTTTCCCTTTCTGGCAGAGGCTGCCTGGTTTTGAAGTTTTTCCCCATTCATAATGGCACGGCAATTACCATTTTTCCAATAGAAAGGGCCCGAGTGCAAGCTTAACTTTCCGATGTGTGTGATTCCATCCCTCTCCTTATTGGAATTCTATCGCCGCCTCGGCTGTAATTCGCCATCGTAATAGGATAAGAAGGCAAATCATTGAAATAAAATGAAATAAGAGAATAGATAGATAGATAGATAGATAGATAGATAGATAGATAGATAGATAGATAGATAGATGGATGGATGGATGGATTGGTGGATGAATGCATGGATAGATAGATAGATAGTGTATGTGAGGGAGAGAGAGGAAAGAGAGATATATAAAAAGAGTGGGAGTATGTTTCGCCCGCGCGTACGGGAGAGAGAGAGAGAGTGAGAGACAGGCCGAGAGAGAGAAAGAGAGAGAGAAAGAGAGGGAGGGGGAGGTAAGGAAAATGTTGTTTACGAGTTCGATTTGCACCATGCTCCACTTTGAACTAGAGTTAATGTCTTATTGTCCCATGGCTATAGAAAGCTCCAATGGAAATTACCGAATAGGCAATCCAGCTGGGCTCCGGATTAAAAAATATAAAATTGTCATCCTTCTCTCTCTCTCTCTCTCTCTCTCTCTCTCTTTCACCCTCTCCTTATATCTCACACGCTCGTCCTCTCTACCTATTCCAGTCTCTGTCTCTCTCTCACACACACACACAAACACACACGCTGTCTCTCTCTCCCTCACTCCACTCTCGTTCTTCCATAATTATCCTCCTTCTTTCCTTTCATTTCACTCGCTCCACCCCCACCCCCCTATTCCACTCTCTCTCTCTCTCTCTCTCTCTCTTTATCACGAATAAACGGATAAACTATAAACTATCTCTGATATCTCTTTCATTCTCACTCTCACTCTCTCTCACTATCTCTCTCACTATCTCTCTCTCTCTCTCTCTCTCTCTCTTTCGAATGCAAAAACACACACTTTCTCGACACCTCTCTTTCTTTTTCTCTTCCTCCTCTCTATGTTTCCCTCCCCCCCCCCTTCTCTCTATCTCTCCCTCCTGCCCTTCACTAACGCACACAAATCACATACTGAAGTACACACCAATCCAATTTCTCCCTTCCTGTCCCACCCACCAAGACTAATCCATCAGCCTCTCAGCTCCTTCCTCTCCTCATATCTCCTCTATCCCCTCCTCTTACATTATCATCATTCTTTCCTTTTCTCTTTTGTATTCTTCTCTTTCTCTCCTTCCTGCTATTTTTCTCTTTTTCTCTCTCCCTATCTCTCTCTCACTCACACACACAAACACACACATACTCTCTCTCTCTTTCTCTCTCTCTCTCTCTCTCTCTCTCTCTCTGTACTATCGATACACTTAAAATCACATACAAACTCAGCACACACAAAAACCCACACATTCACTCACACACACACGCACACACACACAGTGGGAAAGACATCACCTCTCTCTCTCTCTCTCTCTCTCTCACACACACACACACACACACACACACACACACACACACACATGGAGAACGGAAGCGAGCGACGGGTCGAAAAAGGGACGAGGGATAGCTGAGGAGAGGGGAGAAAATGTTTGCACACGAGCAAATGTCTACAATCAAATACCAAAATCAATTTCCATGGGTTCCTAGTAAAAGGGGAGGCTACCCGGGACCATCGGACTTGTCCGTCGGGCACCCCCCTTCTCCTCTCCCTCTTCCTTCTCCTCTCCCCCTCCCTTTCCCTTTCCCTCCATTTCTCTCTTCCCTTCCCTTTCCCTCTCCTTTCCCCCTCCCTCTCCCCATGAGTCCCCCCACCCCCATCCACCCAGTCAGTCAGTCGGACCAGTTACCCCTTAGGGTGATGTTCCCCATTCAGATCATCGCAGACTCGGGCCGGAAATAAAACTAATCCCAACCCCTACACCACTCAGGGGTATTGAACCACACTCTCTCTCTCTCTCTATCTCTGTCCTCTCTCTGCCCCCTCTCTCTCACTCTGTCTCTATGTCTCTCTCTGTCTCTCTCTCTGTCTCTCTATATATATATCTCTCTGTCTCTATGTCTCTGTCTCTGTCCCTCTCTCTGCCTCTCTCTCTCTATGTCTCTCTCTCTGTCTGTCTGTCTCTATCTCTCTCTCTGTCTCTATAGCTCTCTCTATCTCTGTCTCTGTCTGTCTGTCTGTCTGTCTCTATCTCTCTCTCTCTCTCTCTCTGTCTTTCACATACACACACACGCACACACCAACACACATATATACACACACACTCACACAGACTCACGCAAACACGTACAAATTACAAATCGACACACACACGCGTACAAACACGCGCACACACATAATATTATACATACGAACGAGAACAAACAGCACTGGGTACTTTGTCCTAACTGAAATCGATCTCGTACTCAACACGCGACTACCACTACTGTAATTGTACAAACATGTTTTATGCCTGTATCTGCCATTCTTCCCTCCCGTCCTCTCTTTCTCTCCTGTCTCTCTCATCTATCTCTCTTCTTCCCCTCTCTCTCTATCTCTCTTCCTATCTACTCAATAATCGTTCCGCCCAATCTCTTCAATCAGTCTTATCATATCTATCTTATATTTCTGTCTGTCTATCGATCTATATAACTATCTATCTATCTATCTATTTATCTATCTATCTATTTATCGATATAATCTATCTAGTCTATTTATTTTTCTATCTATCTGTCTGCTTGTCTGCCTGTCTGTCTGTCGATCCATTCATCCATCCGTGCCTTCATCTGACTCCCAGACCGTCTATCTCTATCTCTCCGTCTCAGCTCCATCCCTTCCCTCCTGTTTCCTCCCTAATATGTCCTATTCCCTAAACCCATGTTCCCTAACTCCGCCTCCCCCCTCCCCCTCACCACCCCAATCTACTCCCACTCTCCCCACCCAATCACACAGCCGCCTCAGGCATTACATGACGCTATTGCCCGCCGATCACAGATAACCGATTGTCGATAATGCGCCATTCGATAAAACACTGCCACCGCCTTCCGCCTCTCTGATTCAAAGCTTTTTGTTTTCCACACGCAATCTTTCATTTTACCCCCTCCTTCATTCTCATTTCTTTTTTTTTTTCATTTTAACTTTTCGCCCTCAGCACTCTCTGACTCATAATGGTTTTAAATTTGACTGGACTGGAGTGAAGTCATTTCTATTGTAACTTGTTCGGGCTTTTCAAAACATCGTCACAGTAATCTCTGAGGCAGCGGGACGCCAGCTCTGGTATAGGACTCTGGTTTTTATACACTTGGTTGTTACCTGTTTAACGCCCTTTTAAACACGATTTAGGTCATATCAAAGGCGAAGCTCTCTCGACAAGCCAGCGTGATGCTATGCGCCACACGCGAACTCATTCAAATACCATCACTCAGTCACAGTATACGGACGATGGATCAACTAGAGCATGGTAGAAAGAAAGCCAGAGATGGACAGAGTGTGGTGGAAAAAGAGACGGGGATAGAGAGAGACATAAAGAGACAGAAAGAGAGAAAAGGGGAGAAGGACAGAGAGAGAGAGAGAGAGAGAGAGAGAGAGAGAGAAAGAGATTGAAATTTAAGGCGAAGAAAGCCTGAGAGAGAGAGAGAGAGAGAGAGAGAGAGAGAGAAAGAAAGAGATTGAAATTTAAGGCGAACAAAGCCTAAGAAGACAAGACGATTGAAAACGTGATACACAGGGAATCGGAAATTGACTGGGTGTGTGTGTCTGTTTGGTGTGTGGCTGCATAGGGGGAAAGCAAAGCAGAGAAAGAGAGCAGTGGGTGGTTGGGTGGTTGGGTGCTGCATCTAATCGCTGTCTGCATTGCCTCGTCACGACCCCGTGCCCAGTGTAACAGGATTTCACACACCTCCACATCGTGGGATCGGGACTTTCATCTCCACCTCTTCAAAAAGATTCACCGATTCCGTACGAGCAAGCTATTCCATAAATCAATTATGTTTATTATTTTTTTCAAGCTTTATTGGATTTTTGAACTTTTTTTGTTGGGGTTTTTATTTCAATTTCTTTTTTCGATTGTTTTTTTTTTTAACGCAACTTTCTGAGTCCGGCCTCACATACCTAATTTTTCTGGTATCTAAGAATGGCGCCTAAAGCTCCGGGTTTTTGGGTCACAATGACATTTTGAGGCTACTGTCTAAATTGGGCTTCACATACCTCAGTTTTCTGGTACGCAAGAATGACGTATGGTAGGCTCTTGTTTTATGATGAAGCATAATTACTTTTTGGGAGCAATTGTCTGATATCGGTCTTCACAAACTTCAGTTTTCTGATATGTAAGAATGATGCCTGATTATCTCTGATTTTACGGATCACAGTGACTTTTTGGGGCCACTTTCTGAATTCGGCTTCACAAGCATTAGTTTTCTAATATCTAGGAATCACGCCCCCAATCCTATGGACACCAAAAACCTTCAATTTTACCAGTTCTTATACAAGATAGATAAGATTTTAGCAGACTGACATATGCCAAAAGCCCGATATTCTGTTAATGGATTTGCATATTTTCAAGATTTTGCATATTTTAGTTGGGTTAGAATTAGACCTCGCCGTGAAGGGGTTAACACACAGACACATAAAACACTTCAACATTTGGAAATGTTCAGCACCCAGACACAACCTCTGGTCCGGCATTAACTTTTCATGCGGATGTAATAGTGGCGTGATGCAACTGCCTCCATTAAGCAGCCAGTATCGTTGGAAATGCTTCTCTCTCTCTCTCTCTCGCTCTCTCTCTCTCTCTTCCTCTCTATCTCTCACCCTCTCTCTATATCTTTCTCTCTCAGTTCCATCTCTCTTTCCCTCCCCATCTCTTTCTATCTATCTCTCCCCCCCCTCTCTCTCTCTTTCTCTCGTGTGAGCTGTGAACGCATATTAGCGCGTCCCTTCCCACAATCCATCCCTCCCTTCCTCCCTCCAGCCCCCGACGCAGGGAAGAAAGAAGACATCCATACAAACGCAAAGGGGAAGGCCAACGCAAGCTGTTATGTGTTTGTCCTCCATGAATTCATAATCCCATTGGAAGAAGGGCCATTATCACTTCTGGAGTTAGCTGGTCTATGCAGTGTGTGTCCGTTCGTTATGACTTAATTCACTCTGATGATTAGTATAGTGACATAATTTCAATGGACATTTCAATCCGCTGTTGTTCTTTCCTGGTCGTTCTGTCCATTCTAAAGGATGAAACGGTTCTGCATAGTCATGACGAAATTATATAATTTCCGATACATCATTTACTTTAGTACCCTCAGTGACTTAACCCTTTCAGTGCTAAGGACACCAAAAATACCAGATAAATCAAACAGTCTTTCTGGCCAAGCGTGTAGCCTACTAAATGTTTTTGTAATATCACCAATTTGTTAACAATAGTTTGACTAAACTAACATGTCGAGAGTCTTTCATTTAACAGAGAAAGAGCTGAGAGATTAACTTCAACAGCAGTCTTATAATTTTTAAACCTTGAATGTCTTTACAAAATTTTCGCGGGACCGAAATCCCATTCTCATTTCCGTCTCCCAGCGACAAGGTATAGTGATAGGATTTGGGGGGGGGGGGAGAGAAAGAAAGAGAGAGAGAGAGAGAGAGAGAGAGAGAGAGAGAGAGAGAGAAGGAGGATGGGGAGAGGAGCATATTGATAGGGTGGCCATGTTGAAGCCTTTCTCGACCACGTCCGAGGATAAAGACATCTGCATAAAAAGCCCATCCGGTTTTTTAGGGGGGTGAGCCTGCGCTAGATTTGTCAATTAGGACTCAGCGTGGCGTATGACACTTGGAATGGAATGAAATTATGGTTATTGGCAGGTAGAGTGTGTACACAGACAGTACACACACACACACATACACACCGAACACACACATCGAATACACAAATACATATACACACACAGCACACAAACAATACACACACACACACACACATCGAACACACAAACATACCGAACACACACACATAAATACATCAAACACACACATAACCGAACACACACACCACAAACAAAATACACACACATAAATACACACACACATCGAACACAGACACACACACATACATTATTATTATCTCGTTTTCCATTGGCTCAACTTAAAGCTATGTGACTAGTTTCGAAAATGTCCAATGAAAGGATGAAAAAAGAACCAATAGAATAAATAGAAACTTTAGGGATTGGATTGGTTTGGTCGGTCAAACAGTGTGACTATCGGGCCACGTATGTCGTTTGTTGATTGGTTGGAGGCTTTAGGGTAAAAGGGAGCGGTGGTGGGGGGAGTGGGCCGATTATAGGTTAGGGTTGAATTATTATGGGTGAATGAAGGACTGTGTATTATTATCAGAATTAGGAAAAATAAATAACAGATGTGAGAACAGAAGCAGGAAAATTGGTATTTGACATAGAAAACGGATGAGATTAACTTCAAAAGAGAGGGTGGCGAAGAAACGAGACAAAGCCAAAGAAAGCAGAAAAATGGAGAAACAGAAAATTGACCAAGGTGGGGTTTGAACCAAGGACCCAGCTACGGAACCCATCGCCTGACCGGCAGCTATTAGGTCCGCTCAATCTGATCAATTTTCTGTTTCTGTATTTTTCTGCTTCCTTTGGCTTTGTCTCGTTTCTGCACTACATAATAAAATCTCCAATTTTACATATTATTTCACGTTTGACTCATTACTTATGATTTCCAGCGCCTGCTCCCTATCCTTACTGTCATTACAGTAGTAGGGCAGTCATGATGGCGCCACACACACACACATACACACACACACACACATTTATATATATATATATATATAACTATACATATATATATATATATATACATATACACGCACACATAAACACTCACACAATCACTAGCTACACGGACATACAAAACAAATACAGAAATGCTCACTCACAGTAATATTCGGTCCAGCCAAGTCAGACAGTTAATTAGAAAAAGAGGATGAAGACACACATCCAAACACATATCTACACACAAACACTGACGCATGCAAACGAATTAAATGAGATCTTTCAACTATCTAGATAATACCCTTTTCTTGACAAACATAAAATATAAAAACAATGAAAACTGAAGAGATTATTATATACAATCTGTATTTAGCCGAGAGCGGAACAGTTTTAATCCAGTCTGTTCTCGGGTCTTAGACCACTCTGAATGAACGACAACTCTTAACTTCCTGTTTTCTTTCGTTAGATACTGACAGGTTCCAACAAAGTATATTATGGAGTAAGCT
>JAUEKZ010206020.1:0-10814 GCA_031471865.1 Melibe leonina
TGAAAAGATCAACACATCCGTTGTTAGTTTGGTATTATGATGAACAGGTGGGGGATAGGATTTAAGTTCAACACATCCGACATAACGGATGTGTTGAAGTCAATACAAGTGTCGTGAATTAAATGATAAAGTGTTGACTCCGTTCCCGTTCTCAAGAAAAAGATCAACACAAGCAAAAAGCAACTCATGCGTCGTCAACACAAGTGTCGTCGACTGTATTACCTAGATTTTGTGCGTTTTTTAATAAAACATCTTAGTCTTAAATCATTGTTTACTTGTTCATAGCAACTGAATAAAATTTATGTGAAAATATATTTTTCCAAGTTACCCTCGAAGTAAGGTCTCTATGGATATATCCTAACTCATGTACATAGGACAACCCCTTAGCTATGTCCTGGCAGAGTTTGATACGCAGAGTCCAAGGAAGCTCTTCAGATTTGTTGACAAGAAGTTCCTCCAAATTCCCACCACTGATGTACTGAAATATCATGAATATCAAATTATTTGGTAGAAAGAAAATATTCACATTCCACAAATGCAATAAAAATACATCAGAGTATTATATAAAATTCAATGCAAGTGTTGAAAATTACGTTTTTAAAATTTGCACTAAACGAAGTTGCAAAATAATTGAAAAACCATTAATTAACAGCCCTCAATCCCTGTAGATTAATGATTTATACATATTAGGTATGTAAAAAGACTTCTATGTCCCTCTTAAGTCCTTGTTCAGATATGCCTGTCACTAAAATGTCGCTAACATAAACACAATTAAGTAACAAAGGCATACCAAAGATATAAAATAAGAGAAAGCAGTTGGATGATGAAATGGCATTGCAAGTTTTCACACTACCTAAACAAAAAAAATCCCTCTTAATGCCTTTAAAAACTAATGTCAAATTCAATTAAAAAGCTTGCTGCTGTTTGAGTTCTTTGCACATACCTCTGTTAGTGAATGAAGTTGACCTTCATGAACACAAACACCAAGAAACCTGTAAAGATTCAAACATAGTGGAAATGATTTCATTTCATAACTCCATAACAATGTTAAGTCAGGGGCCTTACTCCCTGATATATGTTTATTATCTTTTCAGATTTTTCTCTCACAGCTCTATTGTCAATCAAAGGATTCAAAATACATAAGGGTGCACTAAAAAAAAATGATATATGTAATTTGAAATATTTCCACAACATTGGATTGATTGACAGAGATAATTTTCTGTCTGAAAATAATACTTGATTTCTCACTTTCCCATTATCCCTCAAATTTCTTATGCATATAAGAAGTTACCTCAGAATATTTGGATGAGACATTTTATTCATGAGCTGCACCTCCCTCAAGGCACAATGGCGGTTAGCTATGTCTTTGTTAATCTTCATCACCATCTCTTGACTGGTTGCATTATGAGTTGCCTGTAATTGAAAAAGACTTTATACATCTTTTCATTTCTTCACTTTTTTAAGCAATAAAAATCAAAATGACAAAGAATGAATGTTTAAAAAAACCTAAAAAATATAATTTCAAGGACAATAGATTTATCTAAAACAATCACGGAAATCTTGGTAATGACAAGCTAATTCCTATGATGATTGCACATCAAGCGCAGCAATAGTAGAGAAATATGAGAGGTACAATGATGTGAATTTAATATTTCTTCTGAGGCATCAAGGATAATACAAACCCACATTTTTATTCAATGCATTCATCATTTTTTATGAAATTGACAAGGTCTTCCATCAGATGGAGCTAAACCATGCACATTTTCTCAATAGTTCAGTTTCAAACCCAATAATTTGGAATCAAATGTTATGTCCTGGTATAGATTCAAATGAGCTAATTCAAGGACTATCATCGACTTCCCATACTTTATAGACATTTGCAAAAAATCCACTGCCCAGCTCCTCCAGATGGAAGTCATCTATTCGTGTCAGGGCAGACACTGCATGCCGCAGAGCTTGACAAGATGATTTGGGTTGTTCAGGTGGCACCTCATCTGGTAGGTAATCCAAATAAACACTCATGATTGATTCATCAAAAGATAGGAAATAAAGAGGTACAAGTTTTAAGCATGCCTTTGTTATGTGCCAAAAATCTTTGCCTTTTTTTTTTTACAAAACCTTTTTTCAGTTTTTCCTTATCAGACGCAGACGTTATGAACCTCTGCAATCAGGGAAGGTTCAAAACAAATTTCAGCAGTTCAATCATTGTAAATGAATAGCTCCATGGCAATAAGGATCACTAACAAGATTGTCTTAGTATATATATCGAATTCAAAAATAATAATAATAATAATGGATGACATTTTTTAGCGCATTTCCACCAAAGTGCTCGATGCGCTTTTACAAATTGCAAATAATTGGTAAAAAATAACATGCAACATTATACATCTTTTAAGCAAGTCACATTCTAAAAGCAATGGGGAAACATGAGTAAATAATTAATTTGTACACAGGATAGGCATAATACTATTAATAAACACAATGATATACATGATTTTTTACCAAAAACATTAGAAGAGTTAGACCTTAGTGTTTGGTCACGTGCCAGTCGGACCTAGGAGACTCAAAATGGCATCAATTAAGGTCATTGTTTACGAACATTTATTGTATATGAGGAGCCAAGATGGTGGACACTTGAGGTAATCAAATGATCCTGTCTCGCTCGCTTGGCTCACCATATGCAGTACGCACCATTAGACACCGCAAATAGAAAATCAAGGTCTATATCTTCCAATCTCTTTGGTTTTAACATATAGAGAGGATTGCAATTGATAACAAAGTAAGACAAAAATCTAAGACTACCTTTCTCATGATAAATTGCCTTAGCGCCACAAGCATCAATTTCCCCAACAACGATGGTCTTGCTTCGCTTCAAAAAAGGTCTGCCGACCAGATGACCAATGCCATCTTCCTTATCTCCTTGTATCATGATGATACTATCTCATATGAGTTACTGCTTTTGATATCCTCATGATGGTATTGTGTGAAGCTCCTTTATCACACAGCAACCTGCAAGTTTCATAAATGAAAGATTATTATTAGTCTTCTTTCCACCCCTTAACGCTTTCACAGCGAGGTCTGATTGTTACCAAACTAATGCAAAATCTTGAAAATCTATGTGTTCTTATACCAAAAAAATCAGATCTCAGTGAACTGGCATATATAATGTCAGTTCACTGAAATCTGATTTATCTGGTGTAAGACTAGGCAAGTCTTGAGGATTTTGGTGTCATTAACAGTCCAAGGGTTAATACCCCATCATGCAGAATCAGGGCCAAGCTCTATGTCGGATACAAACAGAGGAATGGGGCATGTCCTTGGAGCCAGACAGAACAAATCACAGAGCCAGAAGAGAAACTTTTGATCAATACAAAAGCAAATGAAAGGCTAAGCTCACAGTGCTGAGTCGTTGATTGTGTTCAGGAACAAGACATTTTTGGCCTTACTCTTGTGAGGTAGAGCCTAAAAAAAATTGTCAAGGTCTCTGTGTTCGCTTCTCATTTAAACTGAATGAGAGGTTGTTGGCAATAAAGGAATGATAATAATAAATAATGATAGTTAACCTGAGTAATGCTGTGAACCTACTCCCTTCTTTCGGAGATGGACAAAAGAATTAAATATCTTGAAAGGTAATCATGAAAAGTCCTCATCCATCATTTTCATGCACTAAACTAACTCAGCTGATGACAATATAGTATCTCTAACTTTCACCAGCCCTGACTTAGACTATTTCATTCACAAAGTTCAGTTGGCCTAATTATGTACATTAGCATCAGATGCAATAGGATTATATGATCCCTAAATAACTTACGCATTTTATGTTCATTGGGGCGCAACTCTTAGTCTAGGCCCAGTTAACAAATAAACTAAAATAATCCAACAAGGAAAACAATAAACACCAAGTTCATGAGTAAGAAGAGAAAACTATTATTAACATATTGACTCAAAGACTTTCTTTTACACAATGGCTGGCAATAGAGTATTATAGAGTGCACAATAAAACTGACAAGATAAAAAAATAAAACCTAGTATAGCATCATTACATAGAATGGTCTGCTTGTACAGTCAACGGCAATTTTCCCTATCATAACCGCCCTAAAGCAGTTAAATTGCACTCTAGGTTGATATCATCAATCATGAGAAAAGTTTTTGAGCAATATAGGCTAGTCTAATATGTCAATTTAGAAAACACAAAAGCTGAATCAGATCAAGAAAGAGAATAACAATAATGCCAGAATCCACAATAAAGAGGCTTACGTTAAAGAAACATTTCTTCTTTTGCTCCATACTTGCTGCAAAATCTAGATTCTTTAAAAATGGGTCAAGAGGTTTCTTGAAGAGGTACTTCAGAGGTTGATTGTTTACAAAACACTTGGTGTGATATTATTGTCTCTAACACTGCAACTGCAAGGCAAGGACGTGCATAAAGTGTCTGATTCCTAGTTTGGAATGCAAGGAGTTGTTGACAAAGGTGTCTAAAATTAAGGATAAATATACAAAAAGGAACTTCAAAGATAAAAATGTTAGCTAACATAGATAGTTACTGTAGATCTAACATCACAGAAAGGTGACCGCCCACTCAAGTTAGGATTTTCGACCAAGATGGAGTAAGAAGGGAATGTAAAACGATGTTTTCATGTAAAATCATAATGCTAACACAAATACTGATTCAAATTCTTTACGAAAAAAATGCAGCAGGTTGTTAATATGTAGCTGAAAAGCTAAAGATCTAAAGTGTTTACCTTATTGATTTTATCTCTCCCAATGTTTACACCACCTCCCTGTTGTTTGAGCCCAAGTTGACCCCGAAGTAGCTCATCCTGTTCCGTATTTTTAACTTTTCAAACTTCTCTACTTCTCTGTGGGAAATCTTAGAACGTACATACATGATCTGACCAAAGACATTTCTTTGACCAAGGAGGGATGCAGACTTAAATTAAACTGTCTTGGAACTATCTAGTCTAGGAATACACTAATAAATCTTACTTCGGAGTCTTCGGTATCTCCAGTCAAGAAAGATATAATAAAACGCACCCTTTTCATTTGGAGAGCACACATTCATGCTGTCAATTAAATAAGCTGTCTAAGCCTCTATATATTTTTTTAATTGTTTAAGTTGCGTTCAACTAATTTTGATTTTACACCAATTGGTATACAATTTTACATTATCAAGCCATATCTGTTTAATACTCCTCTTTTGTCTTAATTCCAAATCAATTGTCTTCATGATGTAGGACCGATCCACTACTACCTACGTATGTGACCAGAGCCAGAGAGCCCAATAGCTATGTGACTTTAATTATAATGCATCATGATCATAGTGACTCCCCATTTAGATCATGATAAACTATCAACTACAATTTTTCAGCATAATATTAGATTCTTCACACTGAAGTAAAATGTGATAATATTCACTTTATTCATGCCCAATGATAAATTTGCCCAGCTATAAAGGGGGTCACAAAAGCCCAGTCCCAATGGTAGGGAAGACTAGAAATGCTAGGCGTCAGCTGCCGTGCAGTGCTATAGCGAGCTTTGGCGAGGTGTAGTGCCTTAGCAAAATGTGCATGATCGTGGCCTCGTTTGATATATATTTTAGGTCCGAGCAGGTTGGATAACTCAGTCACCAACATCTTCGTGGCCTTAGTGTTCATATTAGAACTTAGTACACATCGTTCGTGACTATTCATGTTTGACATAACACCTATTGACTTTGATAACAATAACGCTTCGTAAGTTGTGTTAGCCCCGTGATCAGTGACACCAATATCAAGTTCTCTTCATAAAATTTAAAAGTCAATCTAATGTTGACTTTACAGAGAAAACAATTATTTTATCGCAGGTGGTACATTTAGCTGTAAGTGGACTGTTAGCGTTATTTTTAGCATGGCTGGGTCAAGGCCGAATAAGGAAGCAAAAGGTCAAGTAGGGTGAATGTTTTCGTTATTCTTCCTGATAGTGATATTGTCAACAAAGTTATGAACAATGGGGTCTGGGCATAAATGAATGTCGGTTTGAATTGACTGTCTTGATGAGTCTATTGAACAGACTTCGCCGAGCATGGAAAAGCTATCGATATAGATTTGTTCCTTGGCTTATGATAAACCTAAAAAACAGGTTTGTCTGAGCAGGGAATTACCGAGCTCTGTCTGTGACTTTCAAATTCTAATGGTTCCCTCTCTCCCTCCCTCCCTCTCTGCCTCTCTCTCTCTCCACTCTCTCTCTCTCTCTCTCTTCTTCCTTCCCTCCCTCTCTTTATCCCCCCCCCCCCCTCTCAGATGGTGTGCTGCCCTTTACAGTATTTTTTAAACGTTTTGTCACATTCATAGTTCAATAAATTTAATTGGAACAGATTCATTCTTCTACTCTTAAAACAAGAAAATAAATGTCTGCTTGGTTGCCAATGAGCGGTATAAACTCTAGATCTAGATATGTCTCTTTGCAATTCAACTTTTTTTTCTTCCCAACTTGTGACGAGATAGCTCACACTTATCAGTCTTTTCATCTACAGGAGCCTAAGAACTGTTACACTTCAAAATGATCAGAAAATTATCACCCAACCCGACTTCCAAGCATGCTTATGGCAGTTTCTTTCAGCTCTATACACTGAGGTAATCATTCTTGATATAGCTTGGAGCATGAATTGATTAGAACTGCATAAAACTAATGCAGCTTATAATTCAGCCTTTTGAAAATCTGCTACATTCTATTGTCATAACCATCCAACCGTATGATGCATCATGTGACAACTTCAGTTTCATGAAGATCCTGATGAAGTTCTTATTTTTGCTAATAAGATTGAGTGATAAAATAGTCTAGTGAAAGTATAAAAGTAAAAGTCCTTTAGAGCTTTAAGGCCCCAAGAGCTTTTCCTCCCTTAATAGCATGAAGCAGATATGTGGCATTGAATCCCACCCTGTTTACAGCCTTAGGCTGGTCTATTGCAGATACCCTTTCACTACTATGGGGTTAGGTACCCATTCAATGGATGTCATGGGCCAGTGAAAAGTCAGTGTCACCTGTAGGAACAGAACCTGATGCATTCAGGCTTTGTGACACATAGCCACCAGTTTAACCACTAAGCATAGATATTCCCTATGCACCATTGGGCCCAGTGTGTACTAGTTTTAGCTAAAAGATGGCTCTGCAGATAATTTTATTGTTGCAGTAAAAAGGTGGCAATGAAATAGTTTTCCTAGTCTATGGATAAATCTGTAATATTTTTTGCAATTTTCGTATTTTAATCTTTATGTTTAAGACCATGTTAGCTTTATTCATACTATTGAAAACTCGAATTTGAATTATAAATGAAATAGGACCATCAATTCTTTTAACCCTTTCACCGCGAGGTATGATTCTAATCCAACTAAAAACATGCAAAATCTTGAAAATGTCCATATTCTTATACCAGATAAATCAAGATAGAACAGGCAAGTCTTGAAGAGGTTGTTGTCCTTAGTGTAGAAAGGGTTAAAAAATTCATTCTGGCATGCATGAAACAATTGACTTGAAAAAACATCCAACGAGGTAAAATTCGTAAAATAGAAAAACAGGTAAAAACAAATAAAATACAAAACAACAAAAACTTATCACACAGAGGCAACTATTCATTTTAATGATTATGTTATCAACGATTGAAATTTGGTCAAGTTATTGTAAAGTATGTTGGGGTACACAGAAAAAAAGCAATTTTCTTAATTAAATAATAGATCTTAGTATTATTTCAGATGTAAAACAGCCCTGATAATCTTCTTCTCTCTTTCCTTTTATCTAAGTATTTCTTCTTGTTTTCTTAGGTGGCACCAATTATGATACAGTAGTTGATAGCATATTGAAATAATACAACAAACCAAAACATGTTTAAAGTAACAAATTTTTCATCTTATGAAAGAACTAACTGTAGGTAAACTTTAAAAAATTCCTGAATAAGATTTCAGTTGTTATAAAGGATGTGTCAATTTTCGCATAAGACTTTGATATCAGCTTATTAATGAGTAACTGTACATTAACTTCAACTGTGTGAATAATTTTGTTTGCAGAGTTGTCGACCCATTGAAAAAGATGGTACACAAGTAATGCAAAAAACTGTAGGCTTCTGTGTGAAAAGGAGTCCAAGCATTTTAAAAGACGGAGGATATGGTGTGAAAGTGGTTTCAGGGATGATACCTGCTGGTGTTATTACCTCTCTTTATCCAGGTAGGCATCAATCCTCAAAGCTCCCTTTCCTTTTTCTACAATAATTAGTGTAATCTGATATAACATGCTCATCAACTGAATCATCAATGACAGTGTTTAAACAGATAGCGATGCAGCACAGATTCTTAAAAACCACCTTATACTTCCATCCGTCATCTGCCAACAACTTATCTGTAACATTTATGACTTGCATAGTTGATCAGTGGTTATACTGCGCCAGCTAAAAAAGGCTCTGCAGATTTTCTTTTCATGTACACTTATAAACTGTATTCATTAGATTGGAGCACTCTTTATAAATGCCATCCATTATTTTTAGGTTATTCAAAATACCTTTTTATATTTTTGAACTCCTATAGGATTGATCTATGAACCACAAGATCCTGTACTGTTGCAAAGTATTGGCAATCCATTCATCTTTAAGTGTGCAGATGGAACTTTGATTGATGGCAATGACAAAGGAATATCAAGATCATTATACAGGTATGCATTTTAAGACTTAAAACTACTGTCATGATTATCATAGGTAGTCTTACTACAGCCTCTAAGTATGGACATGCTTAATGCTGAAGCATGCTTGAGTTTGAAGTAGACATAATCCAGAGATTTCCATCAATGAAATGGATGAGTCATTTCCTTATCAGTAATCTGTTTTAAACCTGTTAAAGTTTCCCAAAAATTTCTAGTTGTAGTTTTTGTTGACATGTTTCATAGTAGGCCTATGTTACCCATATAGTTTATTTAACAATACACTGCCTGTGTTTACAATTTACACTATTTTTGGTAAAACTAATCATAATGGAGTATTAATGTATATATATATGTACACTGTCAAAGCTAGCAGGAGTATTGACATTCTTGTCAAAATTGAATGAACTAGATTTTAATTTACAATTCGTTCAGATCATGCAGAAAACGTGATAGTTGTTGGCCAATTCCTTCATGTGATGAATCATGGCTTACACCCCACCCATTCAATCCTTGGAATGTGGGACAGTATGTCAACAATCATACAAAGGGTGAATATTATTTTTTTTCATTCCTTTTTTAACTCATTAAAAACCTGACCATTCTCCTATTGAATGTCACCAGGGATTGGGTATTTGGGTCATTTTTTAAAAAATGATAAAAATCAACCGTTAAATTAATACATTGATTTTTTTTTAGTTTCCCAAGATCTACACAATGTATTAGTTTTCATTCAATAATTTTTTCTTCAATTTTGTTTTATATGAATCTGTGGTCTTACCTACAAAACAGAACTTTTGACAAATTGCTTAGCTCTGGTATCTCATGTTATTTAGTACACCAGGGTTCAGCAAGTTAAAAGTGACATCTAACACTTCCATTCAGAGATAATGATAATGACCTCTGTGCTCTTTAATGTTTTACAGGGAGCTGAGATTAGAGAAGTCATTGCTTAGCTGTCAGTTATTGAGTCAGTTCAACCTATGGTTTCTGTTTTCAAATCATCATGTAGTTTTAAGGTTCTTAGCAGTCATTCAGTTTCAATTATTTCTTTAATGACAGAAAAACTTTTGTGGCAAACAAAAGTAGTAATGAACCAAAATTAAGAGTAAATAAGTTGCAATATGGTGTGCAAATTTTTTGTATTTTTATCTACTTTTTTTATCACATACACTCAAATCTTGTTATACCACCACCCATTATACCGTCATTCTCACCTACCACAAGCTTTTGGCTGTGGAACGGATCAGCCAATATATAAAAAAACTAAAATCCTTGTTATAATGCCATCTACCAAAAACTTATCTGTAATATTTATGACCTGCACATTGTTATTAATTCTTAATAATCTGCCAACCTAAAATTTTATCACTACCATGAAATATCCCTTCTACACTCTCTAAACACTTTGTTCCCTTTGCCGATTGGTCACTCTATAGCTATGTGTTAAATACACTGCCTTTATCAATCTGCAATCAGTGAGTTCTTTCACCTGTCTTACCCTATCGCCCTACCTTACTATTACTATACATTATTTTAGTTGTACCACCATTTTTGTTATACTGCCAACTTTATGCTTTCTCCAGACTTAGCGATATATGGAGTGTTTATTTTTGCTTTTATCAAATATAATCGATTGAAGACATGAATACATTCAGATTGTTTCTTTACAAGATGTATTTTGATTTTCAGATCATCCGGCAAATGTGTGTTATGAAGAATTTGAGATTCCTGATGATTTCCCTGCAAGGTTGAGGCAGTTTTTACCCAACATATTCTTTACCTCTAATGCATATAATGACATACCAAGGTTAGTTGCTTTATGTTCTGTGTTTAACATAGTGCAAATTCTTAACATTAATTGACCCTGATGGATGTGAAAATTGATGCTAAATCAACTTCTCTTGGTTAACCTTATATATATGTTAGTCTTTTTTTTACTCCAGAGCTTGGTAATTATGTTTTCTAAGGTACTTGTAATGGGAATTTTTCGTTCAAACTTATGTATTCCTCAAACAATCATTTCTCAAAATGATTCTCTGTAACATTTGTAAAAAAAAAGCTTATTGACCAAAAGCCACACAACTGTTTTTGAAAATTGCAGGTCACAAAAAATCCCACTTTGAAAGAGGAAAAAACTAAAATATTCCAAT
>JAUEKZ010206042.1:0-14560 GCA_031471865.1 Melibe leonina
TTTTTTGCATGCAATTTTTGCTATTTTCAATGCAATTTTTGGCTTTTTCATTTGCAATTTTCCGCGGGGACAGATAGCTGACTAGCTCAATAGCTTAATAAGCAAAGCGTCCCATTAGGTAGGTCAGTGGTTTAAACCCTGTCCACAAGATATGTATGTAAGACATTAAATTTGGCATTTTAGCAGCTGTCCTGCTAGGTGCTCAGCATTCTTGAGATAAGTGCTGAAACTAGTTGGCCCCATGTCGGTATACTGTGTCTGGGTGAGATATTCGAATGAGCCCTCAGTAGCAGGATAACTTGTCTTGTCCTAACAAAGATGCACAACGTTCGCTGTTGTTATGGTTGCCGATATTATGGCAAGAAACACATTGTTAGAATTTCTTCGTTTCTTATAAATTCAAGATTACCAGTATATATTTTTTCTTTTGTCCCCATGAAAGTTGAAAGCCTTTAAGCTAAAACGCTGACTTTGTCTTGTCCTGTGCTTGAATTAATGGCTCGTCCACTGCTACTTCTGTTTGCCCTTTGTTGAGTACACATCCCATAAAGGATTATTTCAAACCAGCCCTGACGGTGACAGGTCTCATGAAGCGCCATGTTGCCCATACAGAGCCCAGTGGTAGAGTTGTCGCAGAGAACTGTAGTCGTCTTCTGGAGATGGAAATACAATCAAAGAGACATAAAGAAATTTACACTTTATTGCTTGAAACATTTATTGTTGTATATTTGTATTTGGCAATTTTGAAATTTCATCACCATTTCTAATGGTTGTAACTACCATTACGTGTTGTGCTCATACAACAAATTGCGACCTATTTAATGCATGAGACATTTACAAACTCACAAACTGTTGTAGAGCTTTTTTCTGGTTTTAAAGGCATTATCTGTCAAAAACAATTTTTAAAACGTCAACGGTTATAGTACAGACTGACATTTAATCAATATTCTGTAAAAATGAATTGCAAAAGTACCTCTTGTATTACTGAACAAAGTACACAAAGAGACAAAGAGATCAAATAAATATTTAAAAAACTTTAACTCTTTCAGCCAAGCGGCTGGACAGTGCAGCTGTAAAACTTCTACAGGTCAGAATGGGTCAGCTTATAGATGAATTAAAAAAAAAAATGCTGAAGGAAAATGCAATATAAATGTAAGATGATATTCTTTTATTGCATGATATCATTCGATTCGAGAGAAGTCAAGAATTGAGCAATCGAAAAGTGTCAACCGCTTCTTTCAATTTTGCTCTCTTTCTTTGAGTGAAGCCATGGCCGGCTTACAGTTTATACAGGGAAATATGATTAGTTACTATTTCGTTGTGAATTATTCCCAATGAATATAAAAAGTTACAAAACCAAAGACAGTCATCTTGACAACTGAAAATGAAAGTTTGCTGGCTCTACAGAGCTATTTTTAATTAGTAATTGCCCGACATAGAAATCACTTAATTACTTTTTTTTAGCTCTTCACTTCTTTGTAATGTACATCACACATACAAAACACATAAAACTATTTAACATAGTCGTATATCTTTCAAACTTCCTTACCTATTTTCATTTTTGAAAATTTGTTTAAAAGTTGAGAAAAGCAAAAGAAAAAGGAAACCATTGTTTCTGTCTTGGCCATTTTAGGGACCCCTGCGCCAAATGTGAATTTGGGCCTTTGGCAGAAAGAGTTCAAAGTGCTTTAGTACTGATATGTCATTTAGTATTCTGCGCCATGAATTAGCTCTTTGATCAGAGGAGAATACAAAGATAAAAGAAGAAAAAAACTATCATTAAACACAAGTTTGTTTTATTTTATAGTCTTGGAAAAATCCCTTCCTTCCATAATGGTTATGGTAATGGAATCAAGCAGTTCATCCAAACACTGCTTTAATAACATTGACAAAATATAAGCGTTGTCGATATATCTACTCTGCACTGTATTTGACACAATAGACCAAGGGGAGGTAACATTAACATGCCTTGTAAAGGACTTTGATTGGCGTGTGATGAAGCACTATTACTATTAGCGCTGACCACAAGAAAACACATTTTAACATATCAGTGACTCGTGGGAGACAACTAGCACAACACATTGTTTCATTGACAGATTTACCACATCCCAATATCCACCATCTTGGAAACTTCTAAATAACGACATTTCCAAATAACAACATAATTCTATGGTCCCGAGCGATGTCGTTATCCGGAAGTTGCACTGTACTTAATTACTTTTTTAGCTTTGTTGAATCAGCCCAGAAAATTGTAATTTAAATAAAACTTTTGCAGATGAGTAAAAGCAAGTCAGAGGAACCCCTGGATAATGACATCGCCCGGGACCAGAAAATTATGTCGTTATTCAAGGGTGTCCTTATTTGGGGGTTTTCAATTGTTACCAATAATATATGACCAAAAAGTCAGGACCGTAGGTCAAGAGGTCTTATCCAGGGGTTGTCGTTATTCAGGGGTGTCGCTATCCAGGGGTTTCACTGTAATGAGTAAATTGAGGTCATTATAATTCATAGGTCTCAACTCAGAATTTTGAAAAAGGAGGAACTTCTCGCGTGATCGCTACACCACCACCCCACCCCCCTCCCAAGTGCAAACTCATTTATATCAAGGTAAGAAAGCAGACACTTACCAAATATTTACAATCTTCCTATTTACAATATGTACAAATAGTCAAAACGCCGCCTAGCGAGAGACCCGTTTACGAATTTCCTGTCGCCGTACATCACGAAATTAGGACGCTATTTTTCCGACGATCCTCAGATTTTTTGATTTTTTTTTTTATAGAGGAGGTTTAGCGGAGAATCCTCCAAAAGCGGAATTCCGCTAAATAGCGGAAAATTGAGACCTATGATAATTATAATAATAAAAAGCGAGCTACAGCCCACCTTTGATCTGCAGTGTGTTGAGCAGGTTTGCAGTGGCGGGTTTAGAGGCCATGGTGTGTATGAGGTTGGTGGACTCGAGATGGGGCAGGGATATGTTGTAGTAAATGTAGATGTGGTTGCTGGTTGTAGCGTACACAAGGCATGGCACATTCTGCCTCTCATTCACGGAATAAAGACCTGAGGGAAAGGAGCAACAAATTGATGAGTGTGAAAAAGCTTCCTATTCCTATCATCAGCACTGGTGATGGGATGATGTAAAATTGGTGTGTTAGAATTAGGCGTTTTCTCTTTACGGTCAACTTTCAAATAGAGCCCTATCCATACACTGGGGGTATTTTTAGACCCCAGAGCTCAGTAATAATATGTCTTTAACTCTAAGGGTACTTGCAGTGGGAATTTTCCATTTAAATTTTATATATTCCTCAAACATTCCTTTTTCAAAATAATTCTATGAAAAATTAAAATAAATATTTGATTATCACATTGACCATAGATCATTTACAAATATACCTATCCCTGTTTTTGAGAAGTGGGGGTCATGAAAGACCCAACTTTCAGAGAGAAAAAAACTAAAATATCATTACTAGCAATAAGTCTAGAATCAACATTGAAATTTGGTGTGACCCCCGCAATGCAACAAGATAAAAGGAAGATCAAACGTCGTAGGGCTTTGTCTACGTTAAGTGGCAATAATGAACTCTTTCACTGCTAAGGTTATTTCTCAAATGTCTAACTACTGTAGATACACTAACTTCTTCAAGGTTTGCGTTGTTATACTGATATATCCGATAAATCAGATTTCAGTGGACTGTCATCTGCCAAAAGCACGAATTTCAGGCTATTGGCATATGTCATTCCATTGAAATCTGAATTTATCTGGTATATGAAAATGTAGATTTTTATGATTTTGCATATTTCAGTTCCATCAGAGTCGAACCCCGCTGTGAACACACTTATACACAAATGATATTTTTCTCTATATATATATATCGCTGACGTACAGATCTAGTTGGAAAACATGACATACAGATAGGGTCAACTTAGATGAATAAATATGACTTAATATCAATGTCAATGATTGAGAAAAAGACAAGAGTGTCTTTAGATATTTGGAAAATAAAATTAAAAAAACAAAAAGGTCATTCACCAGCACAGAAGGCTGCCACGCTATCTGGGAAGTTGTAACAGACAATCTCCTTCTTGTGATTAATGATGTAAGTGTGTCCATTCCACGAGCACCCAATCACTTCCTCATTACCGTCTCCCTGTCAGAAGAGAATCAAATGCCGTACAAATTACAAAGTTTCAATATACAGATAAATGTCTCCTTATTACTTATTAGAAAGGTAACAAAAAGATAACCATAGTATAACAGCATTAGTGGCAAAGTGAAAAAAAAAAAAATACAGTGTATTATTCTAAAATCAAATCCTTCTGTGGGATGAAAATAAAAGCCAGCAACAACTCACAGTCACATCCAGCTTGGCCACAGCAACGAGTTCATGGTTCACCTGCAAGGACCACACGATTTGGTCGTTGTCCCCAAGCAAAAAGGAACCTAAGGAATGAACGGATAATGAATTATAATTATACTCTAGTGTATACAGTTTTACACTTAGCTCCCTCCAGTGCTTGCTCTGCACAAATCCCCTTACTATTATAGTAAGGTAGGGAGCAAGCAATGGAAATCACAAGAAATGAGTCAAACTTCAATCAATATGCAGAGTAGAAACGAGACAAAAGCAAGCAGGTTATCAGCCCACTGTGCTGAGTCCATAGGTCTCAATTTTCCGCTATTTCGCGGAATTTCGCTTTTGGAGGATTCTCCACTAAACCTCCGCAATAAAAAAAATAAAAAAATCTGAGGATCGTCGGAAAAATAGCGTCAGTTTTTACTCCTAATTTGTTTCTCTCTTTCTCTTTCATGTGTTTATTGGAAGATAGTTATTATATGGTAAATGTCTGCTTTCTTAACTTGATATAAATGAGTTTGCACTTGGGAGGGGGGTGGGATGGTGGTGTAGCACCGCGCAACGTTTTCAGGGAAGTTGGTCCTTTGTCGCGATCACGCGAGAAGTTCCTCCTTTTTCAAAATTCTGAGTTGAGACCTATGTGAGTCTTTGATGATGTTTAGGAACGTTACTTTTTTTGGTCTTGTTTCTTTGAATGAGCCATGCAACATTTTCTTTTTCCTCTGTGTTACCTTCTCATCGAAACTTAACCCTTTCTTTCACAGCTAAGGTTGTTTCTCAAACTACAAACTTGACATGAACATCTTCAAGTTTTGTCTGAACCTATACCATGTATTCAGGCTTTTGGCATATGTCAGTTCACTGAAACTGATTGATCAGGTATATGAATTCATAAATTTTGAAGATTTTGCATGTTTTGTTTGATTAAAATCAGACCCCGCTGTGAAAGTGAAAGCGCTAATGAGAAATTGTTGGCACATGGTCATGTTTGGCTGCAAGGACGTACTACATATGTTGTCCCATTGATCCATTTGTAATCATGCTGCATGGTGTGGTATTTACAGGCAGAAAAAAAACCACCTGTTCAACTTACCATCCAGGGTAGCCATTGCGTAGTAGGTTGCCATGTCTGCAGCGTCAAAACCAGAGGTGCCCGCCCCGTTCAGGATTTGAGACCTTTTTATAGACCCGATCATGAATGTGCTGGAGTCTTCGTTGCGAGTGGTGTGATTTTCAAATGGGTGGTAAACAATGCTCACATCCTCACTTGCAGTAACAAGAAGAAAGAACAAAAACAAAAAAAATCACCTCATAAAAAAAAGATTTGAAACAGCTATCATACATAGTTCATCATGATGCATGGCTTACTATCTAAGATTTGAAAAAATATCTAATATAATAAATAAAAAACCTTTTTTAAAGAAAAAAGACAAAACACAAAAACAAAAGAACTTTTACAATACAAAGCAAAACAATTCAAGACAGATTTTTTTAAAAGTTTCTGATCAAAACTTGATTACTTGTTTAACTATGTAGTGTACACTATTACTATTACCCTCACACAGTTGTACTGCCAAGTTTGGGGTAAATATAAAATTGGCGGTATAATAACATGAATGGCGCTATAACGAAAATAGCCTGAGCAATAGGGTAGGGTTATGGGGAGGACCTTCAACTAGTGACCCACCAGCCATGACAGGAGTAAAGAATTTAGTGAGCGCTTGAGAGGTGTTTCCTTGAGGTAGTTTGGTAATATAGCAAGCCATGAAATTTTAGGACGCTGGTATAACTAGCAGTAAAAATACTATGCAAGACATGAATGTAACAGACAATGTGTTGGCTGAAGGCCAATGGCATAACAAGGTTTTTAGTCTTATTGTAAAGCGGCCAATCCTTTCCAAAGCCAAAAGTTGGCAAAAGGTGAGAATGGCTGTATAACATAACAGGTGGAAATATAATGATGTTTTTGAGTGTAATTAAAAGTTGCTTTTAGGCAAGCATTAAGTAAGGCTGCCATCAAACATTTGGCAACCTGTAATGATGGATGACATCATTATAAAAGAAAGAACTGGGAAGAAAAAAAGTTGTAGTCAATTTTTTCAATTAATTTCATGGTGAATGTGAGGCCTGGATTGGGATACTTCAGAAATTTTAAAATTTCCTTATGAGCAATTATTTCTCATATTTCTATACTATCAGTTGAAAGAAAACCATCTAAAAACACTTACCTGTCCAAAGACACATCATGTTCATTGCTAAGTCTTGCTCGCAGTTTTTTAACGGACGTATCGGTCAAATCCGCAGCTGTCGTCTTCACACTGCGTTCTAATTTCTCTGTACTGCAATTCTGAGCTGCCATTTTTGACGCGACTGAGTTGACAAGATCTTCCTCTGAGGAGCATTCCATTTGTCCAGACCCCTTTCTGCTATCTGGCCTGTCAGCGTCTGATACCGATTTCTGAAGTTCGGGTCTAGAAGTTCGCCTTGCCCCTTCCACTCCTTTGAAATTGATGTTCTCCAAAGACCTGTATGAAATGTCTGAGTGAATGGACACTGTGTCAGACTGGTTTGTTGGTGCCGGGCTGTCTCGAATTCCAGCCAAATCAATACTTTGAGCAGACAGGTTCAATTTTGACGATGAGCTGTGACGACCCGTCTCTGCAAAACTGCCGCTCCTCTCCAAGAAAGGATGCCCCAACCGTAAGCCTGACATTTTACTGTTGATTTGGCCTTCAGAACGCACCTGGCGGAATGATGGCTTAACCTTCAAAGACACAAAGGCCGCTCCAGGCTGTGAAACTAGCAACTCCAACTGACCTAGGCTGTTGAAGTTGGCAGTGATGCTGCCGATCTGTAGGGGGGCATTACAGGTGAATTAGCAACAAAAGTTGGAATGTATACTATTTTACAGATATTTTTAGATGAATCATTATGAAATCAATTCCCTGTATAATCTGCTTCTGTTGATCAGACAGCTTTGATTTAATGTACAGATATGGCTGTTAAAATATGTTTTATATATAGAAATAAATTTGTCAAAACATACTCCAAGTACGTACCATTCAATTCTGTATATGCACTAATATGTAAAAAGGGTTCACATTTTATTAATTATTGAATCTATTTGAATACATTCACAAATGATTCAATTAAGTCTTGTACCTGTCCTGCTAACTGCCACTTCTGTAAGAGGACAAAGTGACCCCCGGGGCAGTCCAGGGACTCGTGCCATCTGAATGCCCGGACAATCCTGTCTGAATAGCCGACCACCATCTCCACGTGGCCATCTTTGTCTGTTTGGTCAGAAACAACATAATAACATTACACATATGTACATGTACCTCATATAATATTTGGTTAGTTATTGCCCATTTAATGCTTTATTCAACACATTACGGGTCGTAAAAACTTAGCTTCGTATCTTGGTATCAGGCTTCATCTCTTATTGATGAAGCCTAATACCAAGATACAAGCTAAGTTTTGTTTGTTTATTCTGTTATTTTGTTTAGTCTTGTTTGTCCTGATAAAGACCTTTGGTCGAAATGTCTCTTTTTTGTTTGTCTTGCTTTGTCTTTGTCCTACTATACTGGCCTGTTAATCACTCCCTTTGCTTCACCTAATTATTCACCTAGGTTGAGGCTCTACCTATTGAGCCGGTGGTGGTGGTGGTGGTAAGCATGGCATAGATGACGGTCGACCGCCTGGGGATAACAGTCGTTGTACAACTAGCCTGAGTCAATTTAGAAATGTGTGTGGTTCTGTATAAAAAAGAGGATTTCTAGATCATGACTAGGGAGTGTAAGGAATGTTTGTTCTAGTTTCAGTCTTGAGTAAATACAATGCTAGAAAATACCTCAAGCCACCATGAGAGTGAGATTCAATAGGGTAATTAGAGATTATGAGTTGTTGTTTTTTTCAAATACTTGTCCTCCAAAACTTTTAGCAAAGGGACTGAAAAGTATACAGAGTTTTGCTCAGAAACCCACTAGGATTAATCAGGGTGAAAATTAATGATAATAATAGACACATTTATATAATGCTTTAGTGCATGATAACACACTATGGATACTTTACAAATTGAATTTTTTTTTTCTTAAATGTGTAGAGCTTGTGTTTTATATGAGAAGATGTTGGCACTGTAGCAAAATAATAATTTTTTAAATTTACATGCTCATGCTTAGTGAGAATGGCATAATATGACAAATTCAATCTTTCAAAATGAATGGTCACAATTGTAATTATCAATTACCTATGTCAGCCAAGAACATGACTTTGGCATTAGCTGGGAGTTCCTGAGTCAAGACAGCTCTCTCTGTCCCTTCTTCACCATACATCAAAGGCTGCAACAAAACAAATAGATACAAATGCACAGGTGAAATAGATACAAATGCACAGGTGATGCTAATTCATATAAAGCCTTGCCTTCTAGAAAGGAAAAAAAGAAAAAGTTTTATTATACAATTATTCATAGCCTTTTTGTCACTGTGAGTCACTTAAAGAAAGAAAGAAAGAAAAAAAAACCCCACAAAACCAAGGGTTCTGGAAATTGCTAGCCAACTTCTTACCATTTGATTCTATATTTGAATCATAACATTACATTCACAAAAAAGAAAGATGACAACTGTGCATCTGATGGCTGACAGTGCATAAAGGGTGAGATGAGATAATGTGTTTAAAATTTGAATCTCAACTACATGTAAATACATTTTGACAAATTCCTATCTCGGTGTATGGCATCTTCAGAACTAGGTAAAACTTTTAGGGGAACTTTAGCCTTTATTTTACAAATTAAAAATCTAAAGGGCTAATATAGAGCTATGAGGATATATCATATAAATATAAAATAAAACAGGCAATTATAATAAAGGGCTATAATAAAAGCAATGTATATTTCATGCTCACCAAGCTGGATGATAAGGCTGTGAAGTGATATACGTAACACCATCCCTCAGCAGTCATGCACACCAGACTATTCTGTCATGTTACAAGATACAAATATGAACAAATTGATCATTATTATACTGGCTGACAAAAATATTGAGAGTGGAAAAAAAGTTAAATCCAGATGATTACAATACATCCAACCAGTTTTAGCACTGGCGGGACAGTTGCTAACTAACATGCTGATATTAATATCTCACGCATGATGCAGCTTGGATTTGAAAGCCAACCTACCAGTTCCGAGGCGGATGCTCTACCAATTGGTCAAAACTAGAGTGGGAACAGAGCCACCCCGAAGGGCTCAGCGGACTATTGGATCCAGCTCTGCAAGAAACCGCCCAGTTTCAACTCCCAGTCCAGAGCCGTGTGGGTGACGGCGAACAGACTACGGAACAGATGCGCAAAGACGCAGGCCACACTACACGTATGGTAGAAAACTGACTCCCCCACGTGTAAACAATGCAGAAGGCACCTGCAGACGGTGGAGCATCTGGTCGCTGAGTGCCCAGAGTTATAACGATTCGTTTCGTGATTGGTAAAAAGTTGGAATGTGGAGGCATAAACCCCAAACGAAACTGCTGCTGATCAACAGAGCCGATAAATGCAACACTCAAACAAGCAGACTACATTACTTTCTTGTTTCTTTGCTTGTATATATCTAGTCCTAGCTAGGTGTTACCATAATTAAGTTAACGATGCCTTCCTTACACTCCAACAAATACAAAACATTCAATATTCAAAATTATCTTTTCTTACCAAGTGATTACAACATATTCCTAAAATAAAAATGCAACAGAAGATGATAAAAGTTGTCTTCACCTTTTTCCCTGTGAATATCTCTCCCACTGAAAAACATGTCAACTGAAAATAAGACAAAAATAAATGTGACATTAAATTTGAAGTTTATACAATAGATTGGAATGAGAGAATCAGATCATAAAGCCATTTAGATATAGTCAGGGGACCAAAGATAAAGAATGTGGCCTAACCTCGAAATGAAAGGTATACCTTCTATTCATTATTTTTTCATCAAAGGGGTCTATGGGGCATATGAAATGACCAGGATCACACTCTAGAAAGTTGGCAATTGACTGCTGTGTAGGAAAATGTAGCTAGCCCGGAAATATTATTTAACGCCATTTTCGCAGACACTTCTGTCTTCTAAGTCCTATTACACAACAAAAATTAAACAAAAACATATCAAGTTTGGTATCTTTAGAAAGGCTGTTCATCTTGCTTAAGTGCCATCAATAATATCATGATGGCATGGCTTAATTTTGCATAAAAGACAAATATAAAAACCCTACCCAAAAATGAAACGATATCCATGCAGCCATATTTAAAAAATTATGAAAATTAGAACTTTACAAAAAGTAACAAACTATGTCAATTTTCAGTTTAAACAGGAGCATCTGCTTGACTTGCATTTTTGGAAGAATTTTCTTCCTTCGTCAAGTAGCTACTAGTCCTTTAATTTTAGGATCATCTCTTCAAAATTTTGGATTGATTCAAGGTACAAAGAAGAAGAGAGAATGGTGTTTGTAGCCTTTTCTTCCCTCTCATAAATGGATAACTCAACTGTTTCACATCCAGTATGGACAAAAGCGGAAGGAAGGCGGCAGTAATGGCTCCCATCCAGACATATAATATATACACTTTTCTGCCAATCCATGAGCTACGTACTGTTAGAGTGTTTTATATCTGCCATGCCTGTGCACAAAGACCTCATAAAGTCTGTTTATGCAAAGGGGAACGTGCACAAAATCTTTGACAAATGATTAAGGTAACAGTCTCGAATGGATCATGGGGAAAGAGATGAAGTCAGGACATTTTGCAACTTGCTGGAATAACATGACAGTCATCAACCATAAACTTGTGTCTTGTTACTTAACATTATAAGTGCCACACAACTTGAGAAAAACTTAGGAGGTTTGAATTATTACTTCATCTATAAATATTTCCTTCATTATCATCATCAAATGATAAATTATATGCTTGTTGTATGTTTCCCAGTACAGCCCTAATCATTGTCTTGTTCCATTGATGCAATAGAGACTTGTAGAGACTTGAACTTTGAAATATTATCATTTCATTATTATAACATGAAAATTATTCATCTTACGTACCATTCCTGTTAATGAAATCTTTTTCCAGGGCTGGTATGTAGCATCCCCTTTGAAGACAGCAATCTGTCCATCAATGTTGCCGACTATCAGCTCATTTGCCTGAAAGAGTCATAATTCAAGAGTAAAAAAGGATTACAAAATTTAGAAAAATTTACAAAATTACTCATGTTGCTGGTTTTTGAGATATTAGTCTCTAACCACATCTTTGAGTAATGGTGCCATAAGAAGAATTCCGCAAAGTAACAAGTTAAAAAAACTTCCAGAGACATTTTTTATAACTGCATGATTAGATTAGAAAGCTAACAAACACATTTCAAAGAGAACATCAGTGATCATACACACCATACATACCCTACACTCCATTTACTCTTAACTATTTGTGTGTAAATTAAAGTCTTTACTGCTCAGCTCATCCAAAGAAGAAATTACAACAATAACAACCAGATCAGAATACAGAACACTACAACAAAATACAATTGCTGTTAAAACAAGACAGAGGTGCCTTACTCCATTAATAAACAACAAATGCAATTCAATATAAGTTGACTAACATTAAGCAGTCACCCTGCCTCTTCAAAAGTTACCTGAAAACTGAGGGAGTAGATTACCCAGGTGCAATATGACAAAAAGTGGGCCTGGCAGAATAGAGAATAGAGGAGCTTTTTCCTGTCTTTCTCGGCCTTTGGGTTTACTGCATTCTCCAAAGAAAACAGAGGGCTCGCTGGTATATTTCTGTGCATCTAACATACCATTCCTGACCGATCACACAATAATAGTGACACTACGCCAACCAGTCTTACCACTGTTCCCATAATGCCAAGCGCAATGCAAATTTTTAACCTCCAAGGTTCAAACCACCTAGCTGTATACAATTGCAGATCTTAACCCTGAATGAATTGCCTTATTTTCTTTTCTCGTTTAAATACTTCGGAACCCTCATCCAAATATCTGTCCCAGCATAGACAAGGAATATGCAAGAGTTCTATGTTCTAGATACTTTTTCATATTTTCATGCTTTCTTTTGATTCTAAAGTGACAATCAAATTATATCCTTACCATGTCATTGTCAACATCTGCCAACAGGATTGTCTGTGAAATTACATTTCCCTTGAATTCCACATCAAAATGATCCACAAAGGAGACATTTCTCATGGCAACTTCTCTTTTAGGAGGATCCATAGATGGCTGAGAACGAAAAGAAAAAGGGCAATGGAAAAATGATGACTGAGCCTGAGAGGAGGTGCAATCTAATTATCATTCCCCCCAAGGTCTAATGGCTGTCGCTATTCTCACACAGGTGAGAATAATAAAATTTCTTTTTCCCACTGTGAATAAGACAATTGCCCATAAATTTCTTATTCCCAGTGCCTCTCCATGATGTACCTTAGGGGCTTGTAAACTGTCTGAAACAGATATTTTCAAAGATCAGTATGTTCTCACTCTATAATATCATTTTTACGTCAATAACTTAAAAAAAGAATCAGTACCCGAGTTTCAGTTGAGAATTTTGATGCGTAAATGTATGCGGCTTCATGTAGAGTCTAGACCTAGTCTAAGTGCGAGTGTAATTTCATGATCTCTCTCTCTCTCTCTCTTAGTCTGTTTTTCTCTTCTCATCTTTTACTATCTGCGAGTGTGGGCGTCCTATGTCTCTATCTACTTCTCTCTTTCTGTATGTGAGTATGTGTGAGAAAGAGAGAGAGAATAAGAGAGTGAGGCTCTTTCTCTCGTCACAGCTTGTCTTGCTGCCATTAGTGCCATGCGATATAACTCTCTCTTTTGCCACTGGGTGAGATGGGTGAGAATAACGAATATAACCTCTAGATAGACGTCTAATCACTCCGTTGTCTGAAGCTCGAATGAAGTTAAACACTTACGTTGCTGAGAATTTTTCCTTTTACTGCTTTAACAATGTAGGATCTAGAGATTTAGATATTAGACTATTTTCTTTTCCTTTTATAAAAATAAAAATGGTGTTTTTTTTCGGACTGAAAAGTACTCCCAGGTTAAAAACGAAACTAGCTGCTTGCTTGCAACTTGCAACTATTTTCTTTCAAAGGGAAATAACTGTCTAATGAAACGCACTGTTTAAATCTCGGAAGATGAGAGAGCTAGGGTCAGGAAGTGAGTCAGGTTTGGAATAATATCTAATGAAGTGGTGATACGGGACAAAGCCAAAGCAAACTGAGAAATGGGAAAGTAGATATAGAAAAGTGAGGCAGGGGTTCAAGCCTAGGACCTGCTAGGACACACACCACTTGGCCACCAGTACAAGACTGAGAGCCTATCCACCTGGCAAACCTAAAACCCGAAGTGAGTCTCGCACGCAGAGCTGTTTAGAAGTACTTCTAAAAATATACTTGTACAGTACAAGTACGTTTCTGTAAAATGTACTAAGTACAAGTACTTGAAAAAAAGTACCTATGAGTGCATTTTAAGTGCTTTTTGCTAATATTATGCTAAAACATTTCAATACTAATGTATAACATCATATTGATTGAATAACAGATATAGAATATTTTAGAAATGTACTACTTATTTTCAAGATTTAACAGTAAACAAAGTATTCTATATGCATGTAAAAACTTACCATACCGTTGGGATTGAAAAATAAAATACGCGTCATCATATAACTTCAAGAAAAACCATATAAGTTATTGCATTAAATTAAAACAACGAGACAAAATATTTAAAACGCTTTAAGAGTTAAAGAGGTCTGTAATCGACCACGTTGAAATACGCACTGACAGTTAAGCTCGGCCCAGCCGAGTCAGTCAGTTAATTGGAAGAAGAAGAAGTAGGTACACAAAGGGTGGTGGATATCTTGGGTCTCCCCGGAATACAATAGAGCATGATGTGGGCAATAGCCATCATCTGCTTGTGGGTCCTGCTTTGTGATTGTGGGAGGTTATGTTTGATCATCCCTTTGTCACTTTTTTGAGAGACGATATTTTTTTTCTTTGTCAATCAACGGTTTGTAAAATGTCCCTGGCTGGGTCCTGCTTTGTGATTGTGGGAGGTTATGTTTAATTATCCCTTTGCCACTTTTTTGAGAGACGATTTTTTTTTCTTTGTCAATCAACGGTTTGTAAAATGTCCCTGGCTGGGTCCTGCTTTGTGATTGTGGGAGGTTATGTT
>JAUEKZ010206043.1:0-10811 GCA_031471865.1 Melibe leonina
CATGCCGACTACATCTGTATCTTAGTATAGTGCGGTCATTGTTGAGAGTATTTTGCCTTCAACGCATGCCGACTACATCTGTATCTTAGTATAGTGCGGTCATTGTTGAGAGTATTTTGCCTTCAACGCATGCCGACTACATCTGTATCTTAGTATAGTGCGGTCATTGTTGAGAGTATTTTGCCTTCAACGCATGCCGACTACAATACCATATAATTCATTCCAACCAATTGACACCTCCGTGTGAGAGTCCAGTCTGTCTTTGACCGTTCACAGTCTCCAGTTGACACAACGGATCACCCATGTACAACAGTCTGCCCCTCATAACCAAGACTCGATGTGGCGTGAGTGTGGTGCCGTGTGTGTTGTGTCAATGTTATACGACGCGGTATGGCTTCCTGTTGGAGATCCGGTGACCAAACGGGTGGTAGTGCTGATACATAGCACAACACAGAACCCGAGCGGACCGAGTTCCGTGTTCGATTCCCACCAACAGCAGTTGAGGGTTTTTTTTCTCTCTCCTTAATTAAGGCGAGAAAACTCACTCCCTTTGCCTCACTCCAACCAGATGTCAAATTAATGGGTACGAACCAATCCAGAATTTGGGTTTGGGGAAACTAGTCTGCGATAGATCAGCGTCTTATCCAAATTGTGCCAATCGTTTTTACTCATCTGCTTCACGCTACAGTAACTGGGATAAGCTCCAGCTCTTTGTGTAATTATATTCGAAACGGCTTATTTTTCCCCCCGCCCCCGCACCCCCCCCCCCCCCCCACCTACCTACCGGTTCTTAGGCGGACGCTCTATCACTTGATGTACGAAGCCGTTCAGGAAAGTATTTTACAGGCATATAATAATCTTATGAAACAAAAAATGTACATCTTATGAATATAAACTTCTTCTTCTTCTTCAGCTTGTCCTGTCGGGTGCAGGGTCCGTGCAGCGAATACAGTAAAGTCTCCATGCGTTTCTGTCCATGCCGTCATTCTCGGTCATCTCCTTTTTCTTCATGATTGTCCATCTCGGTGTTTTTTATCCAACTACCTTATAAATATATATAAACGCCCTAATGAGGCTAATTAATTGTCTAGTCGGTGACTGTCAATGGTATTCTAAGACGGTCAGTCAATCGAATTTCAATTCAAATGTACATATTAATATTATCATGGCTGACTCTGACTTACCCCTTGAACCTTGACCCTGACAGGGTCACCTCTGACCCCAAACCCGCCACTCTGACATTGACTCTTTCAATCGTGACGCCGGCCTGACCCACTCATTTGTAACTGTAGGTAGGTAGATATGTAATAGTATTAGTATTATAATAACTGTTTGGTGTTATTGTATTGTGAAATTCTCTGCCGAAGAAATCATATAATTATTATACATTCATTGTATACCAGTAGGTTCGGTCTGCACTTGTACCGCTTAACCCTTTCACTGCTGGGTTTGATTCTAACCCAACTGAAACATACAAAATGTTGAAAATGTACCTGTTCTTATATTAGATAAATCAGATTTCAGTGGACTGACATATGTCAGTTCACTGAAATCTGATTTATCTGGTATAAAGCATGCAAGACTTGAAGATGTTGGTGTCCTTAGCAGTGAAAGGGTTAAGGCTTGGTCGAGGCTACTACTAGAGCAAGAGGGGGGAGGTGAAGAGGGTGTGGGGGGGGGAGAGAAAGAGAGACATTCTCCAAAAGCCTGAATTGTGATATTTTGGCATATGTCAGACCACTGAAATCGTATTCATCTTGCATCACAACACATTATTTTTCAAGACGTTGCATATTATTCTGCTAGGTTAAAATTGGCTCCCGCAGTGAAATGGTTAACTTGTCTCGGGAGCTCGACCTTTGATATGTCCTAGATTGTGTTTAACCCTTTCACAGCGAGGTCCGATTTTAACCGATCAGAAATATACAAAACCAAGTTCTTAGACAAGATAAATCAGATTTCAGTGAACTGACATATGCCAAAAGCCTGAATTTCAGGCTTTTGGCATATGTCAGTGCACTGAAATCTGATTTATCTGGTACAAAAACAGGCAAATCTTGAAGATGTTGGTGTCTTTAGCATTGAAAGGGTTAAACTGGCAACAACCAAACCAAACGGAGGTTGTATTCTTGGCTGTTGATTTTCTTTCTTAGTCAACAATTCTGTTTTTTCTACTTACTTCCATCTGGCATCAACCACGGGAAATAACTCGTCATTCCTTCAAAATATTACGACATGTTGTTGTTATTTTTACCATTATTATAAGTGTTTACCTTCTCTGCACACGGTTTAGTCGGGGTTACCAGTGTTATTTATTTTTGTGGTCAAATTAAATCTTGTTTACTGCTGGCAATAATCCATCTCAACCGCTGCATAGTGGCATTGGCGTCATTAGAGTCAAAGATAAGAAGCAGTGTGGTTGTAGCACCAATATCTTTGAAGTTTTGACATAAAGCGCTATGGACAGCACTGGCAGTCTGAGTCATACTCGGCCCTGATGAGTCAGTCAGTTAATTGGAAGAAGAAGAAGAAGAAGAAGAAGAAGAAGAAGAAGAAGAAGAAGAAGAAGAAGAAGAAAAGCACTTTATATTTATTATCATTCTTATTATTATTATTCCCAGTGTCATAATTAAATTTATTATTATTATTATTATTATTGTGATTATTACTCTTCACACGCTACAGTTCGTCTCTTTTTTAATCTACCTTTCTATCAATCGATCGATCCATCTATCCAGCAATTTATCAGAATCTGTCTACACTCTCTCAATCCCCCTTCTCTCTATAATCTATCTATCTATCCATATATCAATCAATCTATCAATATATTTATCTATCTATCTACCTATCTTATCTATCAATATATCTATCTATCTATCTCGCTCTCTTTATTCCCACTTTCTCTCTCTCTCACTACTAATTTTACACATTACGAAAAGAAAATCGCCCATACGTTTCAATCTGTGTGTCAGAAGATTAGGGAGATTTGCCAGATCCTTTCAGTATTTACGTTCACATTTCTATATTTATACCTAAGGGTTTTTTTATGGGGCTTTTTCTTTCTTTTTGGTCCACGAAAAAGGAGAAAATCCCACACTTCAAATAACAGCATGGGTTTTATCTATCCCTTGGCTTAAAATGATTTAGGCTTATGGCAATAACGCTCTGAATAACTTACACTACACATTTTGGCGGATTACGCATTGTCGGGTCTCTAAATCACAGAGCGGCCTTGACCCTTTCACAGCAAGGTCTGATTCTGACCAAACCGAGCTGGCAAAATATTTAAAAGCTATGAATGTGTTCGTTCCCATACGAAATAAATAAGATTTAATTGAGTTGAACTAATATGATTTTTTCGCTTTTGGGATATAATTATGTCTTAAGTCCTCCCAAATCTGATTTTTCGGATACAAGAAAATGTAAAAGTGGAAGATTTTGATGTCTAGTTGGTAGTTTGATTAGCAATAGCTTAAAGCACTGAAAAGGTTAATAAAGTAATAACACTGTGCGTGGTGGATTTTTGTTTTTGTTTTTGTTTTTTGGTTTTGGTGCCTGCCGGTGCCTATATAGTCCTATTGTGTTATCCTAAGCCTAAGCCTGATATTCTGGCAGGCAGACAGGCAGGCAGGCAGGCAGGCAGGCAGGCAGGCAGGCAGGCAGGCAGGCAGGTAAGGAATCAACATGGAATCAATAAATTGCAATACTGACCCGTGTGTGTCTGTCTGTCCTCTGCCCTGACGCACGCAAGGCTAAGGAAAAGGTCAAGACCGAGGACACCAAAGTGCACCTACAATCAATAGCAAAATATAATTTTTGAATAATCTTTTTCGCCATCGGCACGTGAGTGTGCTCGCCTAGGCGTCGTAAGAATGGAATATGATATCATAGACCTAAGCTCAATGCCAACATAAGTCACCTGTGTTGTCTCAATGAGCATAAAGATGGACTCAAACCCCATCGGTTTTGGTTAGCAAGAGAAATGCGTTATCTGTACGGCCACTTTGCTTAGATATGTAGCCTTACAATACAGCAAGGCTTGCGCATCTCTCATCATGCGTATAGGAGGCGCGGTGGCCTTACTGGTAGCGACGCAGCACAGAACCCGGGGACTCCGCGCTCGATTCCTGCCAGTGGCACTTCGGTTTTTCCTTGTTGGGCAAGGAAATTTACTCCAATTGCCTCACCCCACCCAGGTGTAAAATGGGTACACCAATCCACAATTTGGGTTGGGGAAAGTAATCTACGATAGACCAGCGTCCTATCCAGAGAGTGGCAGCCATTGTCAGTTGTCAGCTTCACGCTACAAAAACCGTATAACATAGGCAACTGAGACAAATCTGACGGGAGCCTTAGTAGGAATGATACTGAATGATGGGAATTAAATCAGAATCTTGCCTGGATATCGCAAAACTTGTTAGTTCACGATTTCGATTATATTTTTTAGAATAATAGAATGAGAATGCCTCCTGAACGCATTTTACTTTTGCCAATGGCATAATTTTCAAGGTCGTTGGTTTATTGTAAGCGACATCATTCCCAAAAAATTCTTCCAATTCCTTATTTCTTCTAATCTTATCACGCATATAATATGAGAACGTAGACTGGCGCCAAAGTTTAACCCTTTCACTGCGAGGTCTGATTCATGCCCAACTGAAAATTATATGCAAAATCTTAAAAATGTACGTGTTTTTATACCAGATAAATCAGATTCCAGGCTTTTGGCATATTATGTCAGTTCACTGAAATCTGATTTATCTGGTATACGAACAGGCAAATTTTGAGGATTTTGGTGGCATTAGCAGTGAAAGGGTTAATTCATGCATAGATCGTACGCTTCGAAACTTGTAGACTTATACATCATTATACCAGCACTCTAAGCCTTTAGCAAACATCTATTCTAAAACATTTATAACATGCATATATGATAAATACTTCTCGTTATACTGCCAACTTAGTGTTTTCCCCCACACCTGGCGGTATAACGATGTTAACCCTTTCACTGCGAGGTCTGATTCTAAGCCAACTGAAATATTCAAAATCTTGAAACTGTACCTGTTCTTATATCAGATAAATTAGATTTCAGTGGGCAGACATATGCCAAAAGCCTGAATTGCAGGCTTTTGGCATATGTCTAGTCACTGAAATCTGATTTATCTGGTATAAGAACTGGCAAGTCTTGAGGATTTTGGTGTCTTTAGCAGTGAATGGGTTAAAGGGTACTTCAGGAGTCCAAATCAAGATACCCAAGAGACACAAATTAATAAGTATGTAGTAGATAGATACTTGCCCTGCCAGCCGCTCGACATTATGAGAACAGCGCCAAAACTGGTTGGCCCAGTGTCCGTATAAACTACAATAGTGACCGGGTGATATTTTAAAATTTTACGAACTAGCCCTCTGTTTATCTCTGTGGCAAGACTTACATTTATTTAGAGAGCTTCGCCTTATCTATTACCTTGACTGTGTTTTTTTGTTCTTTAAAAAGGTAGTTACACAAGCAAATACAGAAGAATAAAATCAAGACTGAGTCTATTTTTTTCAGAGATGTTCAATACGGTTTTAATACAATATGTATACAGTAGATATACACGCGAAAAGTGAGACAGGGAAAGAAGGGGGGATGGAGAAGATGGAGAGAAAAGAGAGAAAGAGAGAGTAGAGGAGAAAGAGAGAAATAGGTAGAGAGAGAGAAAGTAAATGTGGATGAATAAAGGGCAGAAAAAGAAATGGAAAAGTGAGTGTAATTTGTGTGCGCGCGAGAGAGAGAAAGAGAGATAGACAGAGGGAGATATATAGATCGATCGATTGATAGATAGATTGATAGATAGATAAAGAAAGAGAGAGAGAGAGAGAGAGAGAGAGAGAGAGAACGATAGAGGGATACAGATTGGAAAATATTCAAGGTATAAGCAAACAGTCTGATAAAAGAGTCAACATATCGATAGTAGAAAAGGGTCAACATATCGATAGTAGAAAAGGGTCAACAGATCGATAGTAAAGCTGGTGATATAGACCCATTGATTGCGTCTGACGTAATCATAATCACAACATGCCAGCAACAACAAGTAATTACTTTTCACTTTTTGCACCTCTCAATGATAGCATCACACAAACGTGTGTGTTTGTGTTAGTACATACGTGCTGCCGGCGTTGTTGTGAGTATTTTGACTCAAAGCTATCAGTCGTCTATAGTCTATTCTGCACAGGCACAAGGCGTTGTAATTGTAAGGTAAGATTCCACTGCATCACAAGAAAGGTCAAAAGCCAAGGCTGTTGCAACATGTCACGATGAATATTAAATATATATTATATATATATAATATATATTACAATTATATTACAATTATACATCATACACATCATTTACATTATTATACATGTACCGTGTGAATAAAATAATGTACATAATTATAAGTCACCAAAAGATACAAAAAATGATAATAATGATAATGAAAATAATAATAATTTATAATAATAAGTTTATTTATAAAGCGCTTTTCACCAACGTTTTAATAATATAATAATATTAACAATCATAAGATAATAATGATAATAATCATGAGTATAATAAGTAAAAGTCATCATTAAAACATTATAATAATGACGAATTAGATAGTCGTTTCTCAAAAATAATTTTTAACCTGAGAACAACCGCCAACATTTAGTTAATAGGCCTAAATGAGCAATCATCTTACCATGAAAACACACACACACACACACACATACACACATACACATACACACACACACATACACATACGCCTGCACTTGGTTCAAAACATCATCATCATCAACATCTTATCCTCACAACAGTCAAGTCCATTTAAGATGGCCTCTGCTATAACAGGAACTTTGATAAAACAGTGATATGTATATCAAATCATCTTTTTCAAAGTGTAAATAATATGAAACATTTCATAACAGGATTCAATTTGCCCAGACTTTGATATAACAGGGATTTTACAGCGATAGGTAATCATCATTAAATTTAATTTTATATCAATCAAGACACCTCGACGTTTTATGATCTTTACACACATTGACTGAGCGAGGAGTCTAATTTTTTGCAGAGGGCGGCCAAGAGCGAGACACAGGTTTCAAGACATTGACGAATCACAACAATTCAAATTTTGGATTAAGAATTGGTTCGGTGACCGGAGTTTTCAATTTCAACCGAACGACACTGAGGCTGCTTCTTTTTTTCCGCATGAGCTCGATCGATTGTACTTAATTAACCCTTTCACAGCCAGGTCTGATTCTAACTCAACTGAAATGTGTAAGATATTTTAAAATGCACGTGTTCTTTTACCAAATAAATCAGATTTCAGTTAACTGACATAATATGTCAAAAGCCTGAATTTCAGGCTTTTTGGCATATTATGTCCGTTCACTGAAATCTGATTTATCTGGTATAAGAATAGGCAAGTATTGAAGATGTTGGTGTCTTTAGCATTGAAAGGGATAATGAGGCCCTACAGTCGCACACTGCGATGGGTGCATTGACTTGACAAGGCTACCTACCATACACGTCATTTCTGCCTTCATTCTACATACATTACTCCATACTACTCGGATACGACGAGACTCGCTTATAACACCAAGTCCCGCCTGTCCTGTTCTATCCGAGTTTGGTTGTAATTAAATAAAATAAGATTTTTACTCTTAAAGTTCACAACAACTTCTTCCAATTCCACCTGTCCCGGTGCTGTGCCATTGCAAGTTAACACTTTCAATGCTAAGGATACCCACATCTTCAAGATTTACCTGTTCTTATACCAGATAAATCAGATTTCAGTGAACTGACATATGCCAAAAGCCTGAATATCAGTGTCAATTCACTGGAATCATATGTATCTGGTAATAGAAAACGTTCATTATAAAGATTTCGTATAGGTTAGAATCAGACCTCGCTGTGAAAGGGTTAAGTTGCTGCAGATCGAGCTCCAATCTGAGCCGCAGGTTTTCATTTTGAAGCCAAAAAAGGGGATTTAAAAAATAAAAAAAACATCTAAATATGTTTTGATACAATAATATGCCAAATTGAATTTTGTAGATGTGCGATCGATTTTAAACAGGTGATCATTTCTTGTCCATATTTCACTTTATTTATTGATTTTACAAATATACAATGGAACATTCTTTGTTTGTTTGTTTATTTATTGACAATTTGCGGGCGCTTTCAGCGCACACCAAAATATACTGCGTATATAATATACATGTATGAGAGAGAGAGAGAGAGAGAGAGAGAGAGAGAAATAGAGAGAGACAGAGAGAAAGACATAATTAAAAACAGAGAGAGACCGAGAGAGGGGATAGAGAAAGAAACGGAGAGAAAGACATAATTAAAAAGAGAGAAAGACAGAGACACACAGAGAGAGAGAGAGAGAGAGAGAGAGTAGAGAGAGAGAGAGAGAGAGTAGTGAGAGAGAGAGAGAGAGTAGAGAGAGAGTAGAGAGAGAGAGAGAGTAGAGAGAGAGAGAGAGAGTAGTGAGAGAGAATAGAGAATGATAATAAAGTTAGGAGTCAGGGAGCGAGAGAGAGAGAGGGGGAGTGAGAGAGACAGAGAGGCTTCGTTCATGCTAAGTATTTAAATTTGACATACTTTAGACAACAAACAACCTGTAACACCAGGTAAACTATGATTTCACAGGTTTTCAACACACACACACACACACACACAAACACATAAACACACACAAACACACAAACACATACACACACAAAAACACACGCACATACACACACACATATACAGACAAACACAAACACACACAAACACAAACACATACACACACGCACAAACACAAATACATCCATCTCAGTTAGAAAACAGAAGGTCTCAAGTGTCAAAATGAATAACACACGTTGGTTTCGTGTTAACGTACCCCCTACCACTTAGACCTGGTTAGAATTACAGACAATGGAAATATATTGTATCTATTGGCCCAAAACTTGATCAGATGAAACTCGAGAAAAATTAAACTCAACAAAAAATTGTTAAACACACAAAATTTACTTTACTTGGATGTGGTTATTTGGATTAAGGCCAACATCTAGATCAAACATTGGCTTTTAATCAAAATTAAATGTACATTTTTACAGCCATGGATATACTTTCTAGATCGTGGATAAGTTAAGTTAAGAAAAGAAATATCTAGATATTGACGATCTTGCTTACTTCCCATTGCCCGCCCACAAAGCTACCAAATAATTTGCGTGTATGTATGTGTTTGTTTTGTGAGTATGTATGCCTTTGTTCGTGTGAGTTTTTTGTGTTCTTGTTTTCAACCAAGGAACGAACAAGCGTGTTGTGGCGATCCATGGGCCGGTTTCATGACGCGATACTATATTTTAGTTTTAGTCCGAGGCTAAGTTCTAAATTTAGCTCAATTTAAGCTCCTTTTGAATATTTTGACCATTCAAAAAATAATCTAAAAAAATATATATACAGCTTGCATTCTTTACATTCATTTACATACGAAGTAAAGAGACTAGTTTGCACTGGTGTGACATTGCGAAATCCTCAGACTTTTTAATGTGTTGTGCTTGTTCTAGGGAGAGAGCGCAACCACAAGAGGAAAAAAAAAGTGTTGGTTGACCTTCTTTATGTATCAGATAGTTGATAAAGAAAGACTTTTTACAACGTTTAAATATATCAAAGAATAGAATATATAGCACTTTTCGCTTTGAACACGAAACAGTAATTTCAAAGCACCATAATTTGGATCAGACAGTCATAAACAAGTCCTTAGAAAAGGGCAGGAAATGATTTGGGGTGGATTTTGCAAGGAAAATAACTCATGAAACTGTTGAGTAGTTTTCCAGATTACACGAGTTTCTTCCCTTCGAATAAAAAGCTTATCATTGCACTCGATAACCGTGCAACAGTTTAGTACCGTAAAGTATAGATATCTTCTTATGGGAGATAATCATGCATCTTTATTTTCCAGATAGATATAGAGCTGGTTGATGTGATAGATATAGAGCTGGAAATAGCACCTGTATCAGAAATTACAAACTTATCCTTGTTTCTCTCTCTCTCTCTCTCTCTCTCTCTCTCTCTCTCTCTTTCTCTCTCTCTTTCTCTCTCTCTCTCTCTCTCTCTCTTTCTTTCTCTCTCTCTCTTTCATATATCTTTGTATGTTTTATTCCAGTTTATATTAATTTGATACAAACCCATACACACTGAAGCATTATCTTACACATACAAATACATACATACACACACACACACACGCACATGCAGACACGCATAAACACACACATAAAAAGAGAAGAAACAGAAATAGTGACCATCAGACATGGAGGCGCCAGGCCACCGCCCACGTTCAACAGATAAAAACATAATTACTTTTATCATGATATCATTATACTCTTTAAACCTTTATCTGACAAACATCATATCAAGCATAATATTTGAATCAATGTTGAATCAATTCTTGGAATGTGACAGAAGATAGATAGAGATTTTGTGAATTCAGAAGGTACGAGTCTTATATGTCAACATGGGGGAGGGGGGGGGGAGGGGGGGTAGGGATAATAATATAGAATAACAGGTAACATACCCAGCGCAAACATGATTGCAATGAAAAGTTAATATATTATACATAATAAGCTATTATTTGTATCCAGGGGTAAAATCAGGTAACTTAAAGGTGTGTGTCAACTGGTAGGTTTTAGGAATAGAAAAGCGGAATGGAAAAGGCTTGGGTGTTTCAATTGGTGTGATTCCAAAGTCGCACCAATTGAAACACCCAAGACTTTTCCATTCTATTTTTCTATTCCTAAAACCTACCAGTGGACACACA
>JAUEKZ010206054.1:0-10810 GCA_031471865.1 Melibe leonina
ATCTTACTTTCCTCTGGGCGCTTATATGACCATAGCAGTTGCAAGTGCCCTAAAACTCTCAATAAACAAAAACAAAGTAGAGCGCATGACGCTAAATCCAAACTGCGGGTGGTTTTGTTACCGCACTTTTTGAAGTGTCAACGCATTCCTATGTTGGCATTCATCTTAAGTTATTGTACTATGTACAACAAAAAAACCGCATGTAGAAATCACATTATATAGTTCAATTTGATAAAAATGAGACTAGAGGAAATAAGTATGAAAAGTTATGAATAAAACAAAAAAATTCACGGGTTCAATTTTTTTTTTCTGAAGTCAACAAAATTTTGGATTCAAACAAATAAGCAAAAACTTAGTCTCAACTTCTCTTTAACATTACTCCAAATTGTAGATCAATCGATTATGCAAGCAATCAATTTGCAGAATTGGATGGGGTTTTTTTTGCATTTCCACGTGTGGGTTGTTGGAATAAAGTAGATTATTTTGTTGAAATATCTAGTGTGAATAATACTAAAACAAATCTATTCACACGAGTAAAAATTGTGCGATAATGATACCTTCTGATGTCTTTCATATGCACTCTCTCTATCTCGATCTATCTTTCTCGTTATTTTTAAAATGTATTTCACATTATTCCCTCTCTTTTTCTCTCTCCCCCCCCCTCTCTCTCTTTTCCAACCTCCCCCCCCCCTCTTTCTTCATCTATCTTTCTATTTTATTTTCGCCTTTCCGCGTTCATCTCTGGTTTGCCAGCCACAGCCCAAGGATTATCCCCATCCAAGCCACCGGATCACTAAAATAGCGCAAGGCTCTCAACAAATGTTACAGAATCGATACCAGAATAACGAAACCATTAATCCAGAGGACGTCGCGACCGGAGTCTCTCCTCCAATTTCTTCATCTCCCCCGTCCTTCCTTCCCTCCATCCATCTTCTCCCTCGTCCTTCCTTCCCTCCATCCATCATCCCCCCACCCCCCCCCCTCTTTCCTTGCGTCCCTCATTCCAACAGTGTCTTATTCCTTCATCACTCTCTCTCCCTGATTTTCCAATTTCTTCACTCCCCCTCCCTCTCTCACTTCTTCCTTCCGTCATTTATTCCTTCCCTCCAGCCCTTCCTCACCACCCAATCCTCCACTGCTCGTTCTTTGATTGCCTTCGCCTGTGTCTTGTCTGAGGCCAAAAAAATGCGAAATTAAATCTTTATTTTGGAACGCTGATCCCCATCTTATCCTGTGCAGCAGATAGTTTCCACGTTATTACTTTGATTGCTCCTCCCCCTGCTCGTCCTTTTCCTATTTCGCCTCCTAATTTCCTCCCACCATTTGCCCCTTCACCGCCCACCGCCCCAAGTCCCCCTTGTCGTGCCAATAGTTGTAAATTGACATGTTCATCCTTCCTGCTCGTTTTGCCTCTCATGTCTGTGTATGCTTGAGTCTGTGTAAAACTAATGCAGATGAAGGAGACACAGTAAAATTAAATACTTTCATTTTCCAACTTAACCCTTTGCGCGAGCGGTAATAATTCCTGGGTTTTCTATTTCTAAAACGTTTAATCCTTTCACCTCTACACTGCTCACGAACAATTATGCATGTAATTCACTGTGATCGAGCGCATTAATTATAAACCATGTATATTTTCGTAGCGCGTTAATACCCTTGATTAACAGGACAGTGTGTGTGTGTGTGTGTGTGCGTGTGTGTGTGTGTGAGTGTGTGTGTGTGTGTTGGGGTGGGAAGGGAAGGGAAGGAGGGGGGGGGGTGATAATCTGTCTCTTGATTCACTGCTCAATGATTCACACACCAATTAAGAACAATGCGTCATCCATAATGCGTATTTTACAGGTATAGACCTCATCATTTTGAAATGTGCCTCCCCTCTCCCCTCTCACCCTTCTCTATATCCCTCTCTCCCTCTCTCTCTATCTCTCTCTCTTACAATATTATTTCTCTATTTATCTTCTTTTTTTTTGTTTCATTTTGTTTTCCTCCGCTAATCAATGAATGCTTCACGCAGTGTCCCCACCAAGCTCCGTGTCTGGTTACAAATGAGCAACAGGAAATGTAACACGTCCCCGCAGCCAAGCATAACTAATCACAGTCAGGAGAGAAACTTCAGATCAAGACTAAAGCAAGCAGGTGGTCCGCCTATAGTGTTGAGTTTCTGATGGCGCTTAGCAGCAAGCCATATGGGGGGGGGGGGGCGGTCTTTCTCTCTGAATTAGTCATACAACATTTTCTTTGCCTCTATGTTAACTACTTGTTAAAATTTAATGAAAAGTTAAAAATCTACGGCAAAGGTGTTTTTTTCCACTATATGACATGCCTAAACACATCTTCTACGGGTCCCATGCCTGTGTAAGGTATCAGAGGTTTCAGGAATGTTCTCAAATCACTGGTAACGAGTCCTGGCACAGTTAACTCCACAGCTCATTATTAAAACTAGATAGGTCTGCCAATCTCACGTGACTTTTGGTATCAGCTGATCGGTATATTCGCCAATTTGCCTACTCTGGTTCCCGCCGGATTGTTAAAGTAGCTAATGTGTTAGCAACGGTAAAAACGATGTTCGCAGTGAATCGACGGATTGGACAGAAGATAAATGAAATTAGTTGATCGAAATAAGAATACAAAATGATTCAGGGTCTTGAATATTTGTCATATATAGAGAGATTATTAATCCGGGATCTGCCAAGTTTGAAATACAGAAGACTCCGGGGAGGTTTTATCCAACTTTATAAAATTGTACATAAAATTGATGATTTAAACCCAGCTGACCTCTTTGAGAGGTACTGCGGTTCAAAATATATTTTCAGCAGGAAATCCTCGAAATATATTACGTAGTTCCAAGAACAACTCATTAAAGTTAAAACACCACTCAACGTCCTGATTTGCAAGCACTATGGAAGCTACGACAGCAAGAGCAAAGAAACAACAAAGACACTTCCTTTAAAATCAAAAGAATAATTTAGTTTATTTATAAAAAACAATTTAGAGAAGATGACTGTCTCAGATCCCATTAAACGTAGCATAAAAACTGAGTAAACTTCACATTCACGAATGATCTATCCATCAAGAGTTGATGTAGATCTGCTTTTGATTTTGAATCGTAAATGAATGAGGGGGATTTCGCAAGGGCATTTCGGGTCAAGGTTGGGTCACGGTTAGAGGTTACAACAAGAGGGGTTGAATTAGAGAGTTTACTAATTGTTACAACATTACAACAATAACATAACAAGAGGTATTGGTGTGGTGCTGTCAGTTTGAGGAAGTCCTTTCGGATTGATGAAATTATAAAAAGGAAGAGGCTAGCACTAGCAGTACTCGAGCTCTGATTGGTCAAAATACATGTCGTAAAAGTTAATTTCACGACATGTTGTGAAAATAACGGCTGCCATGTATATATATTTATTTATATTAATATATCTATATATCATTCATTCCAAAAAGTACCAGGTCGTTCCTGCTTTGAATATCTATCCTGTGTATCCTTGCATAAACCAAAATGATTCGTTCTCGACTGTTTCCGTCCTCTTCATTCGTCCCCGTATGTTCTGTCCTTCACCCTACATTTCTGTCCCAGGCAAGCGTAATTTTGTCTCTTCTTCCACGTAATTGAATTCCCCCTAACACCCATACTCTGCCTCTCGCAAGAAAACTCACGTGCACACGCACAGTTCCTGATCAGGAGAGGAAAGACAAACATATCCCCCTCTTTGTTTTGTTTTTATATCTTCCTTTCCGGTACGTATTCCTTCATATGAATCTAAGATTATTTCTTCATTTTCGTGTCATCCTTTATTTAGGAAGAAACTTGTTGATGTGATTTTAAATTTTCGCTAAATCAATAGGCACCTTGAACGTTTTCATCAAAAAAAAATATCATAACTTATAATAGTCTATGCGTTGATGAATAAGGCCGATTCTATTGCCAGGTTATAGATTGTAAATGGTAAAAAACATGAGTTACAAAACAACTTCAAGATTTGCCTGTTTCTAATACCATATAAATCAGATTTCAGTGAACGGACATATGCCAAAAGCCTGAAATTCAGGCTTTTAGCATATGTCAGTTCACTGAAATCTGATTTATATGATATTAAAACACGTACATTTTCAGGATTTTGCATATATTTCAGTTATCTTAGAATCAGACCTCGCTGTGAAAGGGTTAAACAGGCAGATCGATGGTTTAGAAGGGAAGTGTGCTGAACTACTGCGAGGACAATTCCTGCTCGTAGTAGTAGCTTGGTCTAAAAACAGATAAAGAATGATAATTGCCTTGCTTCCGCTTCCGGGATCCAGTCCATAAGTCTTTCTCAATCAGCCGTCTTTCCTCCTGCCATTTGTCTCTGAACCAGAGCACGAACAAACAGCCTATATGCTGATTTGGAGGAAACTGACCTGTCTCCTTTGTAATGTCCTGACAAAAGTTATCTTGGATATTTGACAGTATATCGTATCTTTTCACTGTATTATTGTTTTGCCCCGAGTTCTCCGGTTTCATACACACTCTACGTTATATCATAATTAAATGTCGATTAGAGCAACTGATGGGGAAATATCGCGACATTCAGTCATCCCATTTTGGGAGTATGAGCCCTATACTATGGAAGGTCCGTAACATTGTTTAAATAATTTCAACGTGACAAAGATACAAGGGGTCGTTACGATGTCAATAAATATTTATTTTTGAGTAGCGGTGACATGGGTTGCTTTATATTTTCTTCCGTATTCTTAGCATTTACGAAGCGTGCGTAGTAAAAGGTTTGAACACTCCGTTATTGGTTTCTTTATGAACACAGACAAACCCATAGATATGACGGTCATAAGCAGCTTCTTGCACTCTTGCATGGAAGAATAACTCTAAACAGAATGTGATATTCGGTGTTCTTCCCTATATTTTCATCCTCTCCTGGGTGTTCGGGGTTTTCTTCTTTTGTTTTGTTGTTGTTGTTGTTTTTTTTGGTGATTTTTTAAAATACTCCTCATTTTTCATCCCATGCTTGTTCTCAGGTACACACAAACACACACACACAAACACACCCATACACGGACACACACACACACACACACACACACACACACACACACACACACACACACTCGTCTATCTGTCCGTGACCTTCAGCAAGATCCATGTTACCACATCAGTTCACACAATGCAGTTCCCTCTCATCGTTTGATCCCCCCCCTCCACACCCCCTCCCCCCGCTACCCCGCCACCCCCTTCCAATTATACGCTTATTTATTGTATTTTTTTTCTTCTGTTATCGAATATATAATAATTTCTCTTTTTTGTAGACTACATAATATTATTTTGTATTGTTCCGTATCATTTTGTCACGTCTGCTAGTGTATAGATCTAGTTTTATTCTTATTGTTTTGCCATGCTCGTCTTTTATTAGTTTACTTTGTCAAAGAATGTTCGTCTCCACACAAAACAATGTTAATCTTTGTTTCATAATAAATATGATATTCCAATTTTTCCATCACTTATCTTTTCCTGTTGACAAACTTGTGTCGTACGAAAAAGGACGAAAGCAACCATTCAGATAAGTTTCATCTTTCTAAAAACTGAAAAAATGGACTATCTTTCCTTAAAACGTTTCATACGAACGTGAGGCGGTTTTCACTCAGAGTCGTCTTCCATTCCGTTTATGGATGTCCCGAGAAAGCAAAGGAAATAAAGATCGATAGGTATACTGCAGCATTAACGCTGTATTTAAAAAAAATCTGCATCAAACAGTTTAATGTGTTTCCAATTCAATCATTTCTCTATTTCCAATTTTATTGAGAAGAAAAAAGTTCGATTTTTGCTGTGAAGCTTTGGTATGATTTTTGGTTTTAACGAATTGTGCTGACTCATTTCACAGTTCGTTTGATGCGAATTTGGAAGAATTGGTTTTTCACTTTGCCTTGTTTTTTTGTTGTTTTTTTTAACTTGTTTTTATTGCTTTTTAATTTTTTCCCCGCTCTCGTTAACTACCATATCTATTCTCCTCTATCCTCCTATCTCTTTCTCACTCCGCCATCTCTCTCTCTCCCTCTCTTTGTCTCTGTCTCTGCCTGCCTGTCTCTCTGTCTCTCTGTCTCTGTCTCTGTCTCTCTCTGTCTCTCTCTCTCTCTCTCTCTCTCTCTTTCTCTCTTTCGCTCCGCTTATGTGTTCATATTTGAGCATGCGCGTGACAGTTATGAATAAAAATAGTAACCAATACTTTTTATGCTTAATGAAAAAAAAAAAGGAAGGGTCACATCCAAAACTTGGAGTATTGTTTCCCCTTTCATTTCAAAGACAGTTTTACCAACATACCAAAGACTACTAGAGTGTAGTGTTTACCGCATACAAGCTTTACCCCCGTAATCCTTTCAGCCCAGACCCGGCTTCTTGAGCAGGCACTTGCATCATATTGCTAATTATTTAAAAAAAAGGAAAGTTCAAGCCCCACTTTTCCCCCCAACTATCCAAATTATCAAAATGTCAAATAGTGTTCTGATTGTATCATATGATGGTGCGGTCATAAAAGATAATTATTTTCCTGGCTTTTGAATCGGGAATGAGTCAAACTTGAAATAATATTATGCACTACAGATACGAGTCAAAGCTATAAAAAGCTGAAAAATGAAAAAAAACAACAACCCAGAACAAGTGTCCTGAGCGAGATCGAAGCGGGGACCTTCCACGACACCCATCACCTGGCCGACAGCACGAGACTGCGCGCCTATCAACATAGCGATCCTGGGGTTCGATCCCGCTCAGGCACTTTTCTGCTATCTTTGGCTTTGTATCGTATCTGTACTGCATATTATTTCAACTATTTCAAGTTTGACTGGTTTCTTGAGATTTCCAATATTCGCTTCCCATCTTACTATTTATTACATTTGCACTTTGAGCCGGTTGTGAATGGGGTAAAGCGCGTTAGAAAAACTTTGTGTTATCATTATTATCATTATTACACGACTTTTGAATCGTGTTTGGGTTCCTATTAGATTGATGCTCAACCATCGTTTGCTCCTGCAAAATCCGCCGAGGTCTCTTTCCGGCAATATAATAATGTACTGTATCACAATTCCGTATGCATGCTGTCGTGGTTGGTTGGTTGGTTGGTTGTTGCTTGTTTTACTCACTCGTTCAATCCCAGGACCTGATGGTCGTCTTGGGGACGTGTTGGAAGCAAAAGTCACAATCTGTCTCCACGTCTGCCCGTCACGGGCCATCTCAAGGAATTCTGGCAGCGTCATCCCTGTCCAATTCATGGTGCTGTCAAACCACATCTTCCTTCATCGCCCCCCTCTCTTTCATTCTCCTTCCGCTTTGTCCTGCTTAACGCTCTTTAAGATCACATTTTAAGTCATATCAAAGACGGAGCTCTATGGACAAATTAACGTGCAACACTGACACCGGGCCAAATAGGCTTGGTTCTGCGTCCATAACGCCGAGTGGGGCAGCTGCTGCGATTTTAACGTCTTAGGGATGAGACGGTCGAGTCGTTTGGCCAGGTGCCTCGATATTTTTATGTACGATATCTCTAACCAATACCCAACTGTATACAAGGACAATAAGAATAAATAAAAAGCCAACGAGGATTTATACTTAAAATCAAGCAAGTGATCAGCCCACTTTGCCGTTTCTTTAATGACATTCGATAACCTTAAAATTTTAGACATTGTTATGTAATAATAATGATCATAAGGGCCCCATACACAATATCGTCTCTGTTTGTGTCCGTCCACACATTAACATCCGAATGGGCCTTTGTAACAACACGACGTGACGTAGTGGTCTTTGTGTCAGTGAAATTCTAATAATTGTCTGGCGCCGGATGTGTGAACACGTGTCGGCCATGTGCTGTGTAAAGTGCATCCATTGCTTCTTCTAATCATCTTCCTCCTCTTTCCCTTCCTCCAGGCTTGCTCTACATACTACATAGCTAATGGGAAATTGTGGAGACGATTCCCCTCCCATTTTCCACATGTACTTGGCTGCTTTTCAAGAAAGAATTGATCCCACTTTCCGCGTTGCCTTTTGCTCTCTAGGAAATATCCTGATATCGACCTATTGTAATGCAGTGTGTCATACTACTCTCTTTGTCTTTTTTAGCCACGAGAAGATTTAAACGCCAATTTAAGGAGGATGCTCTAAAAACAGCGAAACCTCAATTTCATTTTTAGATCGAAGCGGCAAAATTCAATTAATGATCAGAAAAAGACATTTCTGTCATATTGCAGTCATTTTTGATGTCATGAATAAGAACAACAAATCAATCAAGGGTTTTAAAGGTAAAGACGCTCAATATTATGTCTCTATTTCGACGTTTGATAAATAAATGCTGCAAAAATTACGAATTTAAAGAATGTATTCAATCGCAGTATTGGTATTTGGGGATGTATCAATATAAAACTCTATATATCTATCATGAATGAATACGTGTTCGATCTTTTCGACATGCCCCATCATTGATTGAAGATGCGTCGTGTGTGTTGGGGATTTAGTAGGAAACTTTACCTCATGATAGACGGGGGGCGGTTATCTGTTACATGGACGATTTTGGAGTGGAATTTCAGACAGTTGAGATGGACACCTACAGTGTCCGTGCCTGTGGCTGGAGTTCTCTCCCCTCCTTCCAACACGAAGACCTGGTGCTAAATTCTTTGATCCAGTTCCAAGTGTTGGAAATTAATCTGGTGGAATGTTTGTCTAGTGAGTTTAAAATTATTGCTCTCCCCCCCCCCTCTCTCTCTCTTTCTTTCTTCTCCTCTTTCCCCTTTCTCTCCCATCTCTCTATACCTCCTCGTCCTCTCCCCATTCATTTCTCTCTGCCCCCTCCTCTCTCTCTCTCTCTCTCCATACTTTCACCCTCTCTTTATACCCACCCCCTCTCTCTCTCTCTATCTTTCTCTCTCTATCTATCTCTCTCTCTTTTTCTCGATCATCAAGTGCTTGTGTGCTTCTGCATGTGCGCGCATGTCACAATATTAGGTGTCTGCATGTCATTGTGAGAGAAAAGGAAGAATAAGAGAGAGAAAGAGAGAGAGAGAGAGAGAGAGAGAGAGAGAGAGAGAAACACACACACACACAGAGAGAGAGAGAGAGAGAGAGAGACAGAAACACACAAACACAGAGAGAGAGAGAGAGAGAGATAAACACACACACACACACACACACACACAGAGAGAGAGAGAGAGAGAGAGAGAGAGAGAGGGGGGGGGGAGATAGAATGATTCTGTATATCATATTTGCGTATGTATTAAAACAGTTATATGGCACGAATGCGTTAAGTTTTATTTAATGGGTTTGTGTTTACTCATGTGCCTGCACAGGATTTGCAACATTTGAAAGACAAATAATGTCCATTAACAGATTTGATAATAAAAACAAACACAAATAAACAGAAAGTGCTATATACAATCAACATAAGGTATCAGAGTGGACCGGAGGTATGACAAATACTCAAACATTTGCGAGAACAGAAACATAAAGTAATGACCAGAATAAAGCCAGCCCATAATCGGTTTGCTCCTTTTTAAATCATTCTCTTTTACTTTTACTTTTATAAACAGAGTTTGTATGAGCTATATTTCCGATCATTGGTGCGATGCATGTTACACATTCACACACACATAGATATACAAACACACACACACACACACACACACACACACACACACACACACACACACACATAGATATACACACATACAAACACGCTCACACATACCAATCATATTCTCTGTAAGTTATGCATTTTTATTCTGTCATTAGTTCTGCTTTATGAATAATGTGCGAAGGCCCCCATTCACTGATTGAGGAACAGCCAGTGAAATGCTTGAGGTATCGCAGAACTTAAGAAACACCCCATAAGTTAATGGCTTAAAAATGGTTCTGAAGTTTACGTCGTCTGTAACCAACCAAGCTGAAATGCGCACTGACAGCTTAGTCCATCCAAGGGGAGCGGTGGCTCAAGTGGTTAGCTCGCCGTCCGTGCTGCAGGCCAGGCGATAGGTGCCGTAACTGGGTCCCGGGTTCGAACCCCACTCTGGAAAATGTTTTTCCTGTTTTTTTCTGTTTCTCCATTTTTCTGCTTTCCTTGGCTTTGTCTCGTTTCTGCACTGCATACTCTCTCAAGTTTGTTTCAACTCGATGCAGTCAGTTAATTGGAAGAGGAAAAGACAGAACATATAGTTATACATGTAGTAAGACGTTTATCTGTCCAGCAACGATTTCAAAACGGAAAAGAACGTGAAATATGCACCACAGTGTAGCAGAGCTTGCTAAGACTGGACGTCCTTTCCTAGCATTACTAATGAGCGTGAAAACTACACCGTGCTATTTCATTCACACGGCAGAAAACGGATACCGATCACAAACATGAATGCCTTTCAGGAGCCAGCTAATTGTTTTGTTAAATGAAGAATGGGATAACATTCCGCACAAATTGGATCCGTTTCTTAATTGCAAGTACTCCATGTTTCGGAGATACTCCACCCTAAGCCGACATTAAGGAGAACATAATACGCGAGATTGAAGTCATTAATACAAATTGTGCATGGGTTACAATCAAATGAAGTGAAAGAACGAAAAGCCTTTTCTCTGAACATTGCAGGAAGCTAAGCTGACGGGAAATTTGACGTTCATATGGAGATGTGCTGATCATGTTATTGTCATGTGTAATTTGATTATAGCGGAAACACTATCCTGGCTATTCATATGAGGAAAGAGATGATAAATAAGAAGAGACGCGTCATTTATATAATAATGATAATAATAATAATAATAATAATAATAATAATAATAATAATAATGATAATAATA
>JAUEKZ010206065.1:0-10810 GCA_031471865.1 Melibe leonina
CCTACCCCTACGCCCCCTGCCTCTCCCTACCCCCTCACCTCCCCCCCCCAAAAAAAAATATCCCTTCCCCCCTCCCCCCAAAATACCACCTCCCGCCAATTCCCCTCCCCCACCCCCCCACCCCCCACCACCAAGACAAAAATCAAAGCCCCCACTTACAGGCCTTGACCCACGTTCAAGGCTTAGTTGCTGAGTTGGTGTTTGCCTGTTGGACGCCATTTTAACCACACTTCAGGTCATATCAAAGGCGGAGTTATTTAGGGAAGTTAACGTGTTGCCACACAGAGAAAAACTGAAGGCTCACTCAGATATCTCACCAAGTCACTGTATACTGACACCCGGCCAAACAGTCTTAGCACTGATCCCGTACGACGAGCGGGACAGCCAGCTACCAAAAATGCCAATTTTAACGTCCTAGCTTTCACGCAGTCGGAGTTCGAACCCCCCCCCCCCCCATACTGATTCCCAGGCGGACGCTCTCCCTACTGAACCCCGTGACCGATGCTCAAGGCTTTAAACAACGTGACCTTTCTGACCGCATGACCTCCATTCATTTGAAACGATTCTTATTGATACCTTGGAATTTTTCCTCTTATGTTTTTTTCTTCCCCAGCCTTTTTTCTTCCTCACGTTATTTTTTAAATCTTTTTTTCTGTTTAACCCTTTCAATGCTTATGTTATTTCTTATTAAACTACATAATCTGTACTAACTAAATATCAAGATGTTTAAAATGTGCCTGTTTTCATACCAGATAAATTACAGTGAACTGACAAAAGCCAGAATATTCATGTTTGTTTCTTTGCACGCCCTATGTCAATTCACTGAAATCTGATTTTTGAATATTTTGCATAATATCTCAGTTCTTTTGGAAACCAGACCCTGCTGCGAAAGGGTTAACATCCAACTGAGAGATGGTTAAAATAACAACAACCCTGTGAGTGGTTTACGTTTTCTCCGCACGGATAAAGAAACGGCAAATGGTGTCAGCGCCCATCTCTTCTCTTAGCCAGATGCCAGCACGGAAAGGATTGACCTCACCTGTCTCCCTCCTCAATGCCAAGTCAATGCCAGGCCACGGGAAGTCGATCAAATACTGCAGGAAAAGACCAGCAGATTACAGTTGGTTTTTACTTGCTACAGTTTAAGAGTTATGAGACGTTCTTCCCTTTATTTCCATTTTAACTACAGATGATTTCACAATGCCCGAATCTTCACATTTTCCGTGTTTTTGTTTTCTTAGAATCGTGTTTCAATCCACAGATTACATATTACAGACGCTGCTTTAACACAGAGATATTGTACATCTCACTTTGAGGCCTTTTGGTGTATTTATTAAAGAATACATCTTTGTCCCTTTCCACTCCCAACGTGTCAGTATTTACTGAAATAATAGAAAAATAAAGGGCAAGATTTGAAGATTGTGTTACTTACTTAACTAAACGTGGATTGGCTGAGACTGGAACACGATTAAAATGTATTATTTTCATGATACGTAACTCAAAACTACGAAAAGTGAGATATGCTACAGAAACATTTTAAAAAGATCTAACACGATAAAAAAAAAACGAGGAAAAAACATCTTTTCTTTCATGATGCCTCAGAATAATTGACTACAGGTGAGGTCTGACGTCACAGTGGAGCAATCACCAACTTCTTCCTGCTTGTTCCTACTTTCAGATCTCGTTCTGATCCTTCCACTTTTCTCTTCTTTTTTCAAGTACCGCCTGCAGACCCCAATCTGGGATAGACCCGGCCAAAACAGCAACAGCTTGGATAGTCATCTTCTTTGCAGACGTGACTTTGGCTTGCTTTCTGATTTTTCTCTTCTCTCCCTCCCTCTCTCTCTCTCTCTTCTCTCTCTCCTCTCTCTCTCTCTCCCCCTCCCTCCTCTCTCTCCTTCTCTCTCTCCCTTCCTCCTCTCTTCCCCCTCTCCCCCACTCTCTCTCTCTCTTCTCTCTTTGTTTCCAATGAATCATGACCAGGTAAATACCGGTAGTCGTAGGTTGCCGACAACAGGTTCTGTGTGCGTGGCTCAAATGGTAGAGACTCCGCCTAGCAACCCACAGGTCTGGGGTTTGAATCCCAGCCACTTCATGCCTAAAAGAGGAAAGTAATTCCTTTAGAGCCCAATGGCCATTGGATCCGGAGCTTATCCCGGTTTTTGTAGCGTGAAGCGGACAAATGACAATGGTTGCCACCCTCTGGATAGGACGTTGGTCTATCGCAAATAACTTTCCCCAACTCAAATTGTGGTTTGGTACCCATTTTACACCCGGATGGGGTGAGGCAATTAGAGTACATTTCCTTGCCCAAGGAAAAACCGAAGTGGTACTGGTAGGAATCGAACCCGGAGCCCCCGGGTTCAGTGCTGCGTCGCTACCAGTTAGGCCACCGCGCCTCCTTCAATGACACGCACATTTTTTTGGTCCAAAAATAAGTTTTCATGTTTGGGGAAATTGTAGTGTCAGGCGCGATGAGCACGATTCGTGGATATCAACGCTAGAGAGTTTTTAAACTCCATTTATTCATATCTGAACAATGATCAACCATTTTCTCAGGCCTCAAGGGGAAAACTGACTGCCTGGTACATAAAGTGGTACACTGTATTAATTCGTCAATATAAAATCTAGACTAACTGTGACACGGAATAATTGACGTTGTTTTGGATGTGTCAATATCAGATGATTCTTGCCAACGGGGCGCAGAGACCATTTGCACGACAGCAGACACATTTTAGTCAATGAAGCTCATGTTGAATATCAAAATTGATTGAACTTTTTTTTCTTTTTTTTTTTTAACCTCAGAAGGCGGAGTGTCAGGCAGACAACCCCTACCCCCTTGTGTCGTTAGATAAAGATAGGATATTGATGATTAGAAAGGCGATGGTTAAAATGAGGATGTGAATTATAATTGATTGAAATCTCGGACTAAGGGGTCCTTGTATGTGGCTTTGAGTGTGTGTGTGTCCTTTTATGTATGTGTGGGTGGTTTATTGTGTGGATGGTTCAGTGTGTGGGTGGTTCAGTGTGTGGATGGTTCAGTGTGTGGATGGTTCAGTATGTGGATGGTTCAGTGTCTGGGTGGTTCATTGTGAGTGTAGTTCAATGTGTTGGTGGTTCATTGTGTGGGTGGTTCAGTGTGTGGATGGTTCATTGTAAGGGCAGTTCAATATGTTGGTGGTTCAGTGTGTGGGTGGTTCAATGTGTTGGTGGTTCAGTGTGTGGGTGGTTCAGTGTGTGGGTTGTTCAGTGTGTGGGTTGTTCAGTGTGTGTGTGTGTGTGGTTCAGTGGGTGGGTGGTTCAGTGTATGTGTGGTTCATTGTGTTGGTTGTTCAGTGTATGGGTGGTTCAGTGTATGTGTGGTTCAGTGTGTGGGTGGTTTAGTTGGTTTGTGGTTCAGTGTGTGGTGGTTCAATGTATGTGTGGTTTAGTGTGTGGGTTGTTCAGTGTGCGTGTGGTTCAGTGTGTGTGGTTCAGTGTGTGTGGTTCAGTGTGTGGGTGGTTCAATGTGTGGCTAGGGGACTGCACAGATATTGATCCGAGTCTTTTATTTGTTTCATCGCACTTGCAATCTTGCGGGATAAAAACGCAATGTGGCAACAATTGAATTGATAACATATTATCAAACTTTGGCTGGTTGGTGGTACCTTTTTAAGTCACACTTAAGGCGGAGCTCTCAGAAAGAATGTCATCATGCCCCGCTTGTACTAACACACTTGTGAAATGGTGTTATTTATAGGGAGATATTCAAGTGTTATATAAGAGACACCTTCGGCCAGAACTCTCCCAGCTTCAGGTGCCAAGTCTTGCACACGGACACAAACGGTTTGGTTTTCCGCCCTGTTTTTCCAACCCTATGTAAAGGGCGCTGCCTGGAGGTCGGCAATAATATGGTAACATGTTGGCCAGATGTCAGTGTACTGTGACTGGGTGTGATGTTGGAGTGAGCCCATCGCTTATCTCTGAGTTGCAGCAGCTGCAGCACGTGAAAGTATGAAAAGCTCCGCCGTTGATATGCCCTACGTTTTATTAGCATTGGTATTGATTGGCATCGACCAAACAAGAAGCCAAAGAAAGCCGACCAGATACAGATGTGTGTCCCTGTAATGGAGGACTGAGGACGTGTTTGGGCGCCCACCCGTTCTCCTCATACAACCAGGACTACGGCAGATAAGCCACGACTCTACACGACTTGTCAGCGCAATGACATCTCACTCTAAAACATTTTCTGTGTTTGCCATCGTCTCTCTCTCTCCCTGCCTCCCCTCTCTCCCTCTCTACCTCTCTCCCTCTCTCTCTCCCTCTCTCCCCCTCTCTCTTCCCCCTCTCTCTCCCTCCCTCTCTCTCTCTCCCTCTCCCTCTATTTCTCTCTCTTTCTTTCTCTCTTTCTCTTTCTTTCTGTGTGTGTGAGTGTGTGTGTTGGGTGTGTGTGTGTGTGTGCGTGTGTAAGTGTGCGTGTATGTGAGTGTGTATGAGTGTGTGGGGGTGGTTGTTTGTGAGGGTGTGTGAGTGAGTATGTATGTATGAAGTGTGTGTGTGTGAGTGTGTATGAGTGTGTGGGGGTGGTTGCTTGTGTGTGTGTGTGAGTATGTATGTGTGAAGTGTGTGTGTGTGAGTGTGTATGAGTGTGTGGGGGTGGTTGTTTGTGTGAGTGTGTGTGTGGGGTGGTTGTGTGTATGGGTGTGTGTGTGCGTGTAAGTGTGCGTGTGTGTGTGAGTGTGTATGAGTGTGTGGGATGGTTATTTGTGTGTGTGTGTGAGTGTGTAGGGGTGGTTGTTTGTGTGAGTATGTATGTGTAAGCGTGTGTGTAGGGTGGTTGTGTGTATGGGTGTGTGTGTGAAGTGTGTGTGTGAGTAAGAGTGTATGTGGTGTCGGGGTGGTTGTGTGTGTGGGTGTGGGTGTGTGAAGTGTGTATGTGTGTGAAGTGTGTGTGAGAATGTGTTTGGGGATGGTTGTGTGTGTGTGAGTGTGTGTTTGAGTGTGTGTGTGTGAATTTGTATGTGGGAAATGTGTGTGTGTGAAGTGTGCTTGTGTGAGTGTGTGTGTGCGGGGTGGTTGTGTGTGTGAGTGTGTGTGTGTGTTAGTGTGTGTGGGGGTGGTTGTGTGTGTGTGTAAGTGTATGTGGGGTGGTTGTGTGTGTGAGTGTGTGTGTGTAAGTGTGAGTGGGGGTGGTTGTGTATGCGGGGGGTTGTGCGTCTTAGTGTGTGTGTGTGTGTGAGTGTATGTGGGGGCGGTTGTGTGTGCGGGGTAGTTGTGTGTCTTAGTGTGTGTGTGTGTGTGTAAGCGTGTGTGGGGGTGGTTGTGTGTGCGGGGTGGTTGTGTGTCTTAGTGTGTGTGTGTATGTGTGTGTAGTTAGACACAATAGGAGGAAGACTCTCCTTGCACGATATAAGCTCGTTAAGACTGGAATAGAATTTGCAAATTTGTCTATTTGTGGTTGCCATGGTGACATAATAGACAGGAAGGGCTGGTTGGTGGCTGCCTCAACACGCGTGTGTCTCGTCTCCCTGCTGATTCACAGGTCACGGGTCACGGGGCGAGGGTCGCGTGGAGGTGGCATTAGTCCTGGCTTTAGTCTTGGCTATTCGGCGACTTGATTGGCTAAGGGACTCCGTTTCACGAACAAGTTTGCATGAATTGTGAAAGCGATATGGTGAGCTGCCTTGAGAAAAGGTCAGGGATAGAGAGATAAAGAGAGAGAGAGAGAGTAGAGACATGGAGAGGGAGAGTAAAGACAGGGAGAGGGAGAACGCGATTTTGGGAGAGAGAGAGAGAGAGATGACAGTGTCAGAGAGGAAAGAGAAAGATAGAGAGGCAGATAGGCATAGAGGGAGTGAGAGAGACCTTGATGGCAGAGCGAAAGGGAGGGAATAAGAGAGACGGAACGATAGAGAGGGTAGGAAGAGAGAGGGGGTGTGGAGAAAGAGAGGGAGAGATTATGGAGAGAGAGTGGGGTGAGAGTAGGTAAGTTGCTAGGTAGGTATGTAGGTAAGTAGATGGGTATGTAGGTAGGTAGATGTAAGCTCTATTCAGTCCACCAAACCTTGATCCAATCGAATTGATACATGTGTGGCTTTGTGCGCAGTGAATTCTATGCTTGCTGAGTACTGAATACAATGGTAGGTGGACGCATTTGAACACGGAGATCTGATGGTTGGGGTGTCACGGGAGAAGGGGAGAGGAAGTCAGGGCATGGATGTGTGTGTGTGCATGTGTGGTGTGTGTGCGTGCGCGCGCGCGCGCGCACGCGCGTGTGTGTGTGTGTGTGTGTGTGTGTGATGGTGCTCATTGTAAGCTGTGTTACTGGCAACCAGTTGACCAAAACAAGTATGAATTAAATGCAGGTTAGATCAAGCAGATCCAAAGTGTCATCTTAATTTGTAGTTAAAGGGAAATAACTAGATTTCACCTCAAGCTGATCTAGTTAATCTCCAAAAGGACGCCATACCTATACCCGTACTGTGTGTGTACCGTACTGTGTGTGTGCCGTACTGTGTGTGCACTACATTTTCTCGTACCTGTTGTTGTCTGGCTGACACGCTGCCTGTGGTATTTAGTACGAGAACAATGTTATACAATCCACCCACAACTTTCATCATTTAATCCCATATTGGCCAAACACCTGCTCTTTCCGTGCTTGAACACACACACACACACACACAAACTCACCCAGACAGGTGCACACACACACACCCACAAACAAACTCACACACACACGTACACACACACACACAGACACATACACACATACCCACATCCGCACACAAGCATGCACACACACTCACAAACTCACACACACACACACACACAAACACACACACACACACGTACACACTCACACACACACTTGCACACACACACAGACACACACACACACACACATACAAACAAACTCACACACACAGGTACACACACACACACACACACACTTACCTCAGATGCACTTGTTGTGACTGAGCAAACGAGACACCTGCTGCTTAAGATGGATTCGTATCATCTGCAAGGTAGACAGAGGAGCTGTTTGTAATTCACTCTAATCGCGGTAAGAAGTGCTAAACTATCACGGAGAGGAAACAACACTTTCACCAAGGACTGTTATTTAATATGTTTTCTAGCTCTCTCGGTCGGCTGGTTGGTTGGTTGGTGGGTTCGTTGGCTGTTTGGTTAGTTAGTGGGTATGTTGGTTGTTTAGTTGGTTGGTTGGTTGGTGGGTTGGTGGGTTGGTTGATGGGTTGGTTGGTTGATCATGGGTGGGTTGGTTGGTTGGTTGATTGGTTTGTTCATTGGTTGGTGGGTGGGTTGGTTGGTTGGCTGGTTGTTTGGGTTTATGGTTGGTTGGTTGATTGGTTTGATGGATGGTTGGTTGGTTTGATGGATGGATGGATGGCGAGTGGTTGGTTGGTTGGTTTGATGGATGAATGGCGAGTGGTTGTTTGGATGGTTGGTGGGTAGATAGGTTGGTTGGTTGGTTCATGGTTGGCTGGTTGGTTGGGTTGATGGTTGGTTGGTTGGTTGGTTTCATGGATGGATGGCGAGTGGTTAGTTGGCTGTTGGTTGGTTTGATGGATGGATGGCGAATAGTTGGTTGATGGTTGCTTGGCTGCATGTTTGGTTGTATGGATGGTTGACTGGTTGGCTGGTTGGCTGGTTGGTTCCTTGAATGATTGGTTGGTTGGATAGTTGAATGGTAGGTTAGATAGTTGGTTGGATGGTTTGTTGGATGGTTGGTTGGATGGTTGATTGGATGGCTGGTTGGATGGTGGGTTGGATGGTTTGTTGGATGGTTGGATTGTTGGTTGGATGGCAAGTTGGAAGGTTGGTTCGATGGTTGGTTGGATTCTTCAATGGTTGGTGGATGGTTGGTTGGATGGTTGGTTGGGCGGTTGAATGGTTGGTTGAATGGTGATTTGATGCCTAGTTGGATCGTTGATTGGATGGCTGGTTAAATGATTGGTTGAATGGTTGGTTGGATGGTTGAATGGTTGGTTGGATGGTTGGTTGGATGATTGATAGGATGGTTGGTTGGATGGTTGGTTGGATCGTTGGTCGGATGGTTGGTTGGATGTCTGGTTGGATCGTTAGATAGTTGACTCGATGGTTGGTTGGATGGTTTGTTGGATGGTTGATTAGATGGTTGGTTGGATGGTTGAATGGTTGGTTGGAAGGTTGGTTGGATTGCTGGTTGAATGATTGGTTGGATGGTTGGTTGGTTCGATGGATGGAAAGCTAGTGGTTGGTTGGTTAGTTGGCTGTTGGTTGGCTTGATTGATGGATGGCGAGTAGTTGGTTTGATGGGTTGGCTGCTATGGTTGGTTGAATGCATGGTTGGTTGGATGGCTGGTTGGCTGGTTGGCTGGTTGGCTGGTTGGTTCGTTGATTGGTTGATGGTTGGATAGTTGAAAGGTTAGTTGGATAGTTGGTTGGATGGTTGGTTGGATGGTTGGATGGTTGGTTGGATAGTTAAATGGATGGTTGGTAAGATAGTTGGTTGGTTGGAAGGTTGGTTGGATGGTTGAATGGTTGGTTGGATGGCTGGTTGAATGCTTAGTGGGATGGTTGGTTGGATGGTTGGTTGGATGATTGATTGGATAGTTGGTTGGATGGTTGGTTGGATGGTTGGTTATATGGTTGGTTGGATGTCTGGTTGGATCGTTAGAGAGTTGGTTGGATAGTTTGTTGAATAGTTGGTTGGATGGTTGGTTGGACTCTGGGTCGGATGGTTGGTTGGACGATTGTTAGATGGTTGGTTGGATGGTTGAATGGTTGGTTTGATGGTTGGTTGGATGGTTGGTTGAATGGCTGGTTAAATGATTGGTTCAATGGTTAGTTTGATGGTTGTTTGGATGGTTGGTTGGATAGTTGGTTGAATAGTTGGTTGGATGGTTGGTTGAATTGTTGATTGGTTGGATGGTTGGTTGGTTTGTTGGGTGGATGACGAGTGGTTGGTTGGTTAGTTGGCTGTTGGTTGATTTGATGGATGGGTGGCGTGTAGTTGGTTTGAGGGTGGGCTGTTATGGTTGGATGGATGCATGGTTGGCTGGTTGCTTCGTTGATTGGTTAGTTGGTTGGATAGTTGAAGGGTTGGTTGCATAGTTGGTTGGATGGTTGGTTGGATGGTTGGAAGGTTGGTTTAATTGATGGTTGAATAGTTGGTTGGTTGGTTGGATGGATTGTTGAATTGTTGGCTTGGTGTTTGGTTGGATGGCTGGTATGATGGTTGGTTGGATAGTTGTTTGAATGGTTGTTTGGATGGCTGGGTGGATGGTTGGTCGGATGGTTGTTTGGGTGGTTGGTTGGATGGTTAAATGGTTGGTTGGATGGTTGGTTGGATGGCTGGTTGATTGGAAGGTTTGTTGGATGGTTGGTTGGATGTCTTGTTGGATGGTTGAATGGTTGGTTGGATAGTTTGTTGAATAGTTGGTTGGATGGTTGGTTGGACTGTTGGTTGGATTGTTGGACTGTTGGTCAGATGGTTTGTTGAATGATTGGTTGTATAGCTGGTTAAATGAATTGGACGGTTGGTTTGATGGTTGAATTGTTGGTTGGATGGTTTGTTGGATGGTTTATTGGATGTTTGGTTGGATGGTTGAATGATTGGTTGGGTGTTTGGTGGGATGGCTGGTTGTTTTGGTCGATGGTTTGCTGGATGGTTGGTTGGAATGTTGGTTCGATGGTTAAATGGTTGGTTGGACGGTTGGTTGCATGGTTGGTTGGTTGAAAGCTTGGTTGGATGGTTGGTTGAATGGCTGGATGGATCGCTTGATGGTTGGTAGGCTGGTTGAATGGTTAGTTGAATGGTTGGTTTGATGCCTAGATAGATCGTTGATTGGATGGTTGGTTGGATGGTTGGTTGGATGGTTGGTTGGGTGGATGGTTGGTTGGATAATTGATTGGATGGTTCGTCGAATGGTTGGTTGGTTGGATGTCTGGTTGGATCGTTAGATGGTTGGTTGGATGGTTGGTTGGACGGTTGGTTGAATAGTTGGTTGGATTGTTGGTTCGACTGTTGGTTGGATGGTTGGTTGGACTGTTGGTTAGATAGTTAGTTAGATGGTTGAATGGTTGGTTGGATGATTGGTTGGATGGCTGGTTGGATGCTTAATTGAATGGTTGGTTGGATGGTTGAATGGTTGGTTGGATGGTTGGGTGGATGGTTGAATGGTTGGTTGAATGGTCAGTTCGATGCCTAGTTGGATTGTTGGTTGGATCGTTGGTTGGATGGTTGGTTGAATGGCTGGTTGAATGCTTGGTTGGATGTTTGGTTGGATGGTTGAATGGTTAGTTCGATGGTTGTTTGGATGATTGTTTTGATGGTTGGTTGGATGTCTGATTAGAACGTTAAATGGTTGTTTGAATGGTTGGTTGAATAGTTGGTTCGATGGTTGAATGGTTGGTTGGATGTTTGGGTGGATGCTTGAATGGTTGGTTTAATGGTCAGTTCGATGCCTAGTTGGATCGTTGGTTGGATGGTTGGCTTGGATGGTTGGTTGGATGGCTGGTTGAATTATTGGTTGGATGGTTGGTTGGATGGTTGAATAGTTTGTTGGATGGTTGGTTGAATGGCTGGTTGAATGATTGGTTGGATGGTTACTTGGTTTGATGGATGGATGGTTGGATGGTTGGTTATATAGTTGGAAGGTTGGTTGGATGGTTGGATCGTTGTTTGAATGGTTGGTTTGATTGTTGAAGGGTTGATTTAGGCGTGTTATCTAGTATGTGTTTAGGTGTGTGTATTTAGTTGTGTGTTTTTGTGAGTTGTGTTAGTTCTAGTTTTAGCAGCCATCTTTCTTTTCTTGTCCTGCCCCTGTCT
>JAUEKZ010206087.1:0-10809 GCA_031471865.1 Melibe leonina
TGTGTGTGTGTATGTATGTATGTATGTATGTATGTATGTATGTATGTATGCATGTATGTATGTATGTATGTATGTGTGTATATGTGTGTGTATATGTGTGTGTATGTATGTATGTATATATGTATGTATATATGTGCGTGTATGTATGTATGTATGTATGTGTGTATAAGTGCGCGCGCGTGAGTAGAAGGAGTGTTAGAGAACTAGAAAGAGAAATGGATTGTGTGTGTATGTGTGAGAGAGACTATGAGAATGAAACAGATATAAAGATCGAAAGGGAAATTTGTAAATTAGCATTAGCCAATGTTCTTGACTGTAACAATTGTCATCTGATAGTTTGGTCATATCTTTCGTCATCTCTTATTCTGTATGATAATATTATCATTATTATTGCATCCATCGCCATCTCATATTTGCTGATTTATATCACGCCATCAGCATCTGTATCGTTGTCGTTCCTTCATCTGGTGCTGGTACGCTAATTCTGCCAATACAACCAACGTGCAGTTACTTGATTCAATGCGTGTTGTCGATGCTGGAACCAGATGTAGAATTTGAATAAAATACATGCACATTAGTATACAGCACTATATTGTTATTTTATTTGTGTGTGTATTTGCATGTGTGTGTGTGTGTGTTTGCATGTGTGTGTGTGTGTGTGGGGGGGGGGGGGTTATTCAACCCCTTAACCCTTTCACTGCTAAACCGCCAAAATCCTCAAAACTTGTCTGTTCTTATACCAAATAAATCAGATTTCAACCTTTTGGCATATGTCAGTTCACTTAAATCTGACTTATCTGGTATAAGAACACGTGCATTTTTAAGATTTTGCATACAATTCAGTTGGGCTTGAATCAGACCTTGCAGTGAAAGGGTTAATGACATCTCCATCTTGCAGCGTTGCGGCCAGGCTCCTGCTCTGGTCATAAATGGACATGTGATACAACCCTGCAGCAATACGTAACCAATCGCAGTGTCAGGAGAGACATTTCGGATTAAGGCAAAAGCAAGCAGGTGATCAGTCCCTTGTGCTGAGTCTGAAATGGCAAAACACAAGACAATATTGGATCTTATACCTGAGCGTCTTAAATAGCAGAACACATGACATTATTTGGTCTTTGACCTCAGATTCTTAATCATTTCACTGTGAGGTCGGATTCTAACCCAACTGAATATGCAAAATCTTGAAAATGTACCAGTTAATCAAATTTCAGTGAACTGGCTAATGAGAAAAGCCTGAATTTGAGGCTTTTGGCATATGTCCGTTCACAAAAATGGATTCATCTGGTATAAGAACATATAAATCTTAAAGATTTTGGTGTCCTTCCTTAGCATTGAAAGGGTTAAATCTAAGTATAGTTTCACACCAGGAGTCCTTCTTTTGTCTAGTCATACAGAGATAATATAACAAATTCCTTCAGCATCAAAGCTGACTATCCTGGTTACTTCCATGGCATCGGCCAAGGAGTTATCCTTGTACCAATTTTACCACCTCTCACCACAACGAATGATACGCGTAGTGCAGCAATCAGTCTCTCCATCAGAGAGTCTGAGAAAGGGATCAGCAGAGGTACTGACGATAACATTTGCTACTGTAGCTTGCCTTCCAAAGAGAGATGAAAACAAATATCTCACCCAGGTGAAACAAAGGGAGTGGTCAACAGGCCAGTACAAAGACAAAGCAAGACACACAAAAAAGCAGAGTTTCGACCCAATGTCTTATTCAGGACAATCACATTAGACCATTAGACAAGTAACAAACTACAGTTAAATAAAATTTAAATTAAAAAAAACTTAGCTTTGGGTGCGGTAGCTCCTTTTAAAAAGAGGAAATGACATGGTTATGGATGTGTTTATATGGGCACACACGCATCTTTTCTGTTTCCGCTGTCTGTCGATCCATCTCAGGCTTGCCTCATCTTCTACAGCCGATAACCCCTGACCCCTACCAGTCAAAGTTACTTACAATACATCCCCTGTTAAACACCACTCCCTACCACCTTACCACCCCCACCTCTTACTGCACATTGTCTCTCCAACTTACTTAATCGTTGTAAGCGTCCCTCTCGATCATTCCGGAGCTCGAACCACGCATGGTTGTACCAATGTGATCAGAGCGGCGCTTTTCATGTCATCTATGTTTATTTGATGTCGTTTATTAATGTTCTGTTGACGAAGGGCCAATTGCCGGAAACGTCGAGTTTTGTTTTGTGATCCGTTATCTCGGAAACTTTTACATTTTACAACCCTTTTTGTTTATATGTGCGGAAATTTGATTTTTGTGTCTTGATTTGCCTTTGGTCCACAATAGTGGCCTGTTAACCACTCCCTTTGTTTCACCTTTGATACCCACTGACCTAGCGCTCCCCTCTCTTTTGACACTATCTCACCCAGCCAGTTTATACTCACTTGTACCAGGCCAATCAGTGTTAGCGCAGTTTCCATAACGCCGAGTGACTAGATTAGTGGGACAGCCGGTACAATGGTACAGACCTGCCGGTTGCTTGGGGAATGGGGTAGGGGGTTGCGCTCTATCTAGACATTGAACTTGGGGCTTGGACTTGGAATTCATTTTGTTATGGGTCTCGGACATTTCGTATATTTCAATATTTATTTTCTATGTTCAGGCCATAAATCATGCCATTTGATCTGACATCCTTAATCTTAGCCATCCTCTTGCCCATTTCCGACATATAATTTCCCCAGTAATTATTGCCAAAAATGTATATTCCCCATTCGTGTTAATATAAGTGATCATGAGGTCCCGGTCCTCATTAACCAAATCCTGTCTTCTTTGTCCAGAGCCACGGCAATATCAGAAACGATTTTCTTTTTTTCCTTTTTTTTTTCTTTTATTATTATTATTTTCTTTTCTACATGAAGCGCTACTTAATCACCGCTTGTTTCAGCTCCGCGAATAAGCCATAGCTCAAAATAATTGTAGGGATTAATAACGATGATAGTAACGTTTTCTCTTTCCACACTTTGAGGTTGCCCGCGCAAATCCCCCCCCCCCCCCCACCCACACACACACACATAAGTTTAATGTACAAACACACGATATGTATAATACTAGCAACCCCGTACAGCTTCTTTTATAGATATAGATATATGTACGTATAGGTATTGCATTATCATTACTGGAGTTCAAAAGAGGGCAAATGATAAACGCGGCGTCTCCCACACCTACGCGCGCACACACGCCTACAACGTCATGCTTATTGAGGTTTGCACGTCATCCAAACACGCGCGCACACACGCCTACAACGTCATGCTTATTGAGGTTTGCACGTCATCCAAACACGGCATTAATCTTTCAAATGATAAACGCGGCGTCTCCCACACCTACGCGCGCACACACGCCTACAACGTCATGCTTATTGAGGTTTGCACGTCATCCAAACGCGGCATTAATCTTTATCAATCATCATAACACAAGCCCGATCATGGATGTTTCTCTGGAACTGCGGACGGGAGATGAAAATACATTTTATTACCCCGGTGCTTCTAAAATGTTAGGGCCCGTTGTTCCTTCTTTTTTGTTTCTTGTATGTTTTATTTATTTGGTCTTGTCTGTTCTATTATTATTTAGTTTGAAGCCTCCAACGGATGATGAGAGTGTTGTGATTCATAGAAAAAAATACTGGGAAATTGAAAATATAAGGTATTAATATAATCCGTTTTCCTCATTTCATCTGAAGTTATAAGAATATTTCTCTTGATCAATAGCCACGTTAAAAAGCATTAATGACGAGTAATACAAATAAAGTGTCGGGCGATACTCCATTTTTCACAGATTCAATGAATCACGACAAAGAGAAAACATATTATCGTATCTTGAATACGCGCATCTTAAATCTGATATATCTACTCGATAATGGAGTGATAAATGATTTCTAACTGAAACGCGTTAGAGTTAGAATATTCATATAGATTACTCGCGTGTGACAAGATGGAAACTTGAAAGAGAAATCGGAAACAAATATTCAACTCCTCAATGACATCTTCACACAGCAGTTCCTGTTTGCAGGGAAGATTTAAATTTCTAATGAAGCTTTTAAATGACTGGATTCTTTGCATCATTTTTATTTTTAAATTCAATTGTAATTGTAATTTTGTCATATAAGGCTCTAACTCTAATGTCGTTCTGTTTTTTGTTGTTGTTTTTTTCTTGATGTTGTTTTCGTTGTTCTACTTCTACTCGGATTGTTTAATTATTTTTTCAGCGGCTTAATGTTAAGCTCAAAGCACACATACACTCACACATAAACGCACACACAAACACATATAAATTCACTCACGCATAGACAAGACAGTACCACCCTCCTCCTTCCTTTCTGAATGTGCGAATCACAAAAAATACCATTTAAGATGGTGCAGTGTTTGTTCATTAAGTTCTTAAATTAATTGAGGCTTTCTTCACCACGTACGTTTTTGCGATAACAAGCTCTTGTTCTGTTTTGTATTGTTTTTATATAGCCTTCTTTTATTTCAATTTTTGCGAACATTACTATTTCGCAGAGCTCGTCCAATTGAATTATCAATGTGAGCAAACGGGGTTTTGCATGATGGCTATAAATTAGAGATCGCAGTCATGGAAGTCGCCGAGAGGTTGAGGTCATGTCGGCGGGTGTTAAACGCCGGTTGTCTTTTCTTTATGCATGGGTTAGAGCAGGAATTCGGTTTCACTATAGTTAAAACTATGTTGATGAGAAAATGCAGGTAAAGTGTTTATCTAATGCTGAAAGGAATAACTTTCTTTTTAGAACCAAGTAGTATAAGATCTCTTTTTTGTAATTTGATCGAAAGAAATCAGAAAAGAAGACGTGATTTTCTCAAACAGATGTGCTCTTGCATCGTTATCTCTGATTTTGTTAGAGGCAAATTGTACCGCTGTTTGTATTTTGCTTGATGTTTTAATTTTGTAGAATTTCGGATTGTCAAAAATACGATATTAATCTTTTTCACTCGTATCTAACGGGCTTGTCTTGTGAACGGATCAATGCAGATTAGAGAAATAAAACAATAAGAAGAAGTAATTACAAAACACGGAATTGTCAGGTTTAATTATTTTTTTTTGCAGATTTTCTTAATAAAACCGGCGCCAAAAACCTATTGTCGTGGGATTTGAACAGAGAATCTCTGCAAAGATTTAATCAATTCATCTTGCTCAGAATACATAACGTCAGTGTTACAGCTACTCTGTTTTGCTTTTTTTCGCCCAACCTTGGTGTCATGTTCCTCACCTACTCCTTTCTTTTCCCCCTCTACCTCTTTCTCTATTTATTTCTCTCTCTCTCTCTCTCTTTCTTTCTCTCTCTCTCTCTCCATCTTCACCCCCCCCCCTGTGTCTCCCTCTTCTCCCCCCCCCTCTCCATCTTTCTCCCCCTCTTTCTCTCTATATGCGTTTCTCTCATTATTGAAATATTGTACCAAATATATATATATATATATATATAGAATACACTTACTTTTCTGTCGGACAGCTACACTCGGAACCTCACACTAAACATATATTTATATTTATTTATTTATTATATTATACCAGATAAATACGGTTCTATGAACGGACATATCCCAAACCAAAAGCCTGAAATTCAGTTGACAGAAATTGAATTTATCTGGTATAACAACACGTACACATTCAAGATTTTGCACATTATTTCAGTTGGTTTAAAATCAGACCTCGTTGTGAAAGGTTTAAAGTTAATGCAGGACATAGCACAGTGGGCGGATCGGATCCACAGCTTGTACATTTCTTGATACAAAGTTTCTCTCCTGACTTTAAAAACTAAAATGGAGCTGCTGGAAACGAATCACGGAATATAGTGCAAAAGGGGTTGTGATATGTAAATGTTTCCGAGAAAATAGATGACAAAACAAAACTGCTTTGTCATCCGTTTTCTCGGAAACTTTTACGTATTACAATCCCTTTTGCTCTCCTGACTTTATGATTGGTTATGTAAGGATGCATGGACGTATTATGTAGGCGCATGTCTCCATGAACTCAATAAGAATTGATGCGCCACGAAATAGAGCTGGGCCCCGGATCGGACACTGCACGTTGAGAAAAGACTTGCTTCGTTGTTGAATCATGCATTCGAAATCGTATACTCTATCTGTTACTGTTACTCTTCCTGATTTAAAATAAAACTCTAATGAAAGAACGATGTATTTCGTATCTCTTTTTACTCACTTACAACATTGATGAGTCTAAATATAACACAGAAACGATCGTGTTGACATTTTGAACTGAATTCGTTTTCAACATCTCAAGTTTAATTGCTGACCGTAGGACTCATCAAGTTGTATTCGACGTAAAAAAAAAAGGCAAGCAATTCGTTCAAGCATTAGTCTCAGTAAAACCACGCCTTGGAGCGCTAACTACGATTCACTATTGGTATGTCACTGGTGCCCGGTCTTTTGGAGATGACAAAAAAGGATTTTGTAAAGACCAAACTGCTTCGTATTTTATTTTATTCACTTTTTCCCCCATAAACTCTGATAATTCGTTTGTAAAGAGGAGAATATGCAAAATAGTGAGTATATACAAGTTCAATGAATTCGAAATACACAAATTGTTGAAATGTTCATGCCATTCTGCGAATGATTTATGGCCAAGGCTGAAGACAACATCAAACTGAATTTTCAAAATATTCTATGATACTGTGACCTTGGGCGTGCAAGAGAGTAAAAACAAAACATAACAAACAAAAAATCCCCCACAAAACAACTAGAATTCTTGACGATTATTCATATTCTACTTAAAATTGATTCCAGTGGTCACGATTATTCCTAGTTTCATTGAAATTATGATGAATTTATGTCAATACTTTTATCCCTTGGGTTCTCAGCTTCGTCGCCACTTCCTGATAGACTTGGTGAAGACATGAATATATGTATCAAGAAAGACTGTTTAGCCTTCAGCCAGGATGATAATGGATTGGACGCACAGAAATGCTGCTGCTCTAAATGGCCAATTAGCGTTGATATAATACGGCAAACTAATGCAAAGTTGGAGGACCAAAGACATGACTCGATATTATGTTTGTTTTTCTCCTTCTGTACCATCGTTTATCATTCTCCTCATTATTTCAAGCTTGTGGTGAATGTTTGTCCAAGTGTTCATGGACGCAGATTAGTCCGAGTGTAGTATGAATACAGTGCTACTTTCCTTTTTTTTCAATGGCCTGCATGGAATCGATAAGCAACGATGTACCCATGACCTCTTCACGACTCACACTACACGCACGTTGCCAATTGTGAACCTAACATTAGACTGTATTCATATCACCCGTCAATCGCTTTCCTTTTACCATGATATTGTTGTTTTTTCGAGTAACTCCCCTTTGATAATATATAGCGATCGAGACAAACACAAATATAATGTAACACAAATATGCCTTTCTTAAGTTGACATATTTAAGTTTTTGCTTTTAAAGCTACTAGAGGCTTTGAAAATCACCTTGTGAAATGGTTAGAGATTTTTCTGTTCCTGATGACAAGTGTTCTCCAAAACGATTTTGTTTGCGTTTTTAATGGGAACATATTGACACTTTTAAAAGGAAAAATCTAACGTCATCTATAGTGTTACCCTTATGGCTATTCCATTTATAAAAACAGATCCCGTCTCTAATAACAACCTACAGACTAAACGGGTTTACACTGGGAATGGTATTTCTAGAAGAAAAAAAAAAGTTTTAAAAAACCATTACAGAAATTGCACACCGCCCAATCAAAGGCTTTTTGGGTTGGTTTTTGTTTTGTTTGTTTGTTTTTTGTTGTTTTTTCTTGGCATGGATCGTTCATGAGTTTTAACCATCCTTAATCCACATAATCCATGCATTCAATAATTAATTAATCAATTAATTAAACTCTACCTATGTCTAGGATAGACGAATTAGAAGCTTTGCCAATTAAATTTTGAATGCTGTGGATGTTGTTCATGCGCATTGTCTAGCAAGTTCACGTCGATGTGTTTGTCAAGGTAGAAGCTATGAACTCGAACCGTGTTTGCGTTGTATATTTTTGTGTTGTTGATTTCAAGAGTTTCACAAAAATCTCCTCTTCTCTCCTCCTAAATACCATGAGTTCTGTTTTATCATCGTTGAACAATGAAACTTTGCTTAGTTTATCCGTATTGTATGTTCTATCTTTTTAGCTCAATTACTGGACTATTGGGTCTAGTTTTTTGCTGGTCTAATTTCGATCAGAGCTGCATAATGTTTTCAGTCGTAACTTGTCTACGTTTTTGTTAAATATCGACATGTAAGATATCCGTCGATGGCCTCTGAAACCCTTTTAAAATAACTGGACGGAAGAAAAGACATAAGAAAACATATGTAGATTGCAGAGAATTCAGAATGCGGCAGCAAAGTTGATTGTTAAAAAACGTATCTTCTCCTAGTCATTGCCCATCCTAAATGAATTACATTGGCTGGCCATTGCATATTAAGATGAAGTTTTATGTTTGAAATATTTGCATGATTTAGCCTCTTTTTATTTAAGTAGTTTCATTGAGCGTCGTCGCCCTACCAGACAATTAAGATCGTCATCTGATCTCACTATTTTAAAAGTTCCCCAAATGAACTACAAACGATATGGGGAACGCTCTTTTGGCTACACCGGACCGTTCCTGTGGAACGCCCTTCCAAAAACAATAAGAAATGTGGATAAATTAAGTTCTTTCAAAAAGGCGCTTAAGACCTATTTGTTTAGAAAATCACATGACCTCGATTGATATTACTATTTTTCTGAATATACATCTGATTAGTGCATGTATTTCTGATTTATATATTCCTTTTGATCTTAAATGTCACTCTAAAGCGCATTGAGCATGACAACGTCGTGGTAATGCGCTATATAAGAGTTATTTATTTATTATGATTATTATCATTGTTATTATTATTATTACCATTGGTATTATCATTATTATTATTATCATTATTATTATTATTATTATTATTATTATTATTATTATAAGAAAGAAGCCAGCAAGTATATTTTAAAATTAAAAAACAAAACAAAAACAAAAATACCAAACAAACAAAGAAACAAAAAAAAAGCAACTGCATCTCAAGCGCCACGGGGAAAATGTGTCAGTTTTAAATCGTGTCATAGCTGTGTCCCATTACATCAAACTCGCGAGTTTTCAGACCACAATTTACCCTTCTAGGGCTTCATTAAGCGCAGGAACAAATACTAAGAGCAGTTGCTTGTGACTCAAAAATGTCCCCCGCAGCTTCTAAAGTATGGTCACACTGTGCTCTAACAAAATCGGAAACAATTAGTGTCTTAAGGCGGCGTGCGATAACCCTGCCTCATTATTTTACCAAACTCAATATAAGCTTGAATCGACATTGATTTGACCTCCTAAATTTTTTTCTCTCTTTTTAACCCTTTCACTGCTCAGGTTATTTCTCAAACTGCTAACTAGAGACATCAAAATCTTCAAAATTTAACCCTTTCACAGTGAGGTCTGATTCTAACCTAACTGGACTGCAAAATCGTGAAAACGTAAATGTTCTTATACCAAATAAATCAGATTTCAGTGAACTGACATGATATGCCATGGCATAATATGTAAATTCACTGAAATCTGATTTATCTGGTTTTAGAGCAGACAAATCTTGATATGTTGTGTACTTAGCATTGAAAGGGTTAATACTAGATAAATAAAATGGCATATGACAGTTCACTTAAATCTTATTTATCTTAGTAGCAGAACACGTGAATCTTGAATATTATGTATATTCTGTTTGGTTATAATCGACGTCGCTGTGAAAGGGTTAAAACATTTGTACGTACCTAACCTAAATTTGACTGACACATTGACTTGCAATATCTTCGGGCAATGATTTTAGAACCGGTTTCTTGTTTTTTTTACGCTCATCTTCATGAGTCTCTTGTTCATGTTTCTTCTGTCGCTGCTATGATGCGGAAGGAAACTGTAAATGTATTATTATCTAACGTTTAACCCGAGTGACAAGGCAAAGCTTAACCTTTGAATGTCACTGTGTCGTATTCGTGTATTAACCCTTTCACTCCTAAGGACACCAAACTCTTCAAGATGTGCCTGTTCTTATACCAGATAAATCAGATTTCGGTGAACTTTCACATGCCACATGCATATATGTCAGTCCAATGAAATCTGATTTATCTGGTGTAATAATACGTAGGTATATCTTGTGAAGATTTTTCATATCATTTTACTTGGGTTAAAATCAGACTTTGCTGTAAAAGGGTCTGATTGTAAATAATGCAAAATCTTGAAACTGAACGTGTTCTAATACCAGATAAATCAGATTTCAGTGAACTGACATAATATGCCAAAAGCTTGAATTTCAGGCTTTTGACATATGTCAGTTCACTGAAATCTGATATATCTGGTATAAGAACAAGCAAGTCTTGAGGATTTTTGTGTCCTTAGCATTGAAAGGGCTAAATACGATAGTGCCTTGAACGCACCTGATACTTATTGTTTTCTTAAGATTGTGAACTATTTTGAACCTTTATAATAATAATGAAAATTAATACACTATTTTTTGTTTTGTTTTGTATTTTTCGAAAGAGATCTATGTAGATACCAATCTTAAAGTGGGCCTAATTTTCAATGGTCCAAACAGTGCAAGGGAGTTTTGTATCATTTTGAAAATGTAATTACTTTACATCATTTTCAATCTACTTTCTTCACTGTTTGCGATAATCAGTTGGAATGTATTTTTTGAGAGCCATCAGTAGAAACTAGAAATGTGTTGTTTTTGTTTGTTTATTTGTTTGTTTGTTTGCCTAATTTAATCGCCAAATTGC
>JAUEKZ010206109.1:0-10802 GCA_031471865.1 Melibe leonina
TCTTCTGTCACCTATTTCTCATCCTCCTCTTCCCCCCACTCCTATTCTTCCTTTTACTCCTACTCTTTTTTCTCTTCTCCTCCCCTAATCCTCCTCCTCCCCCTCCTCTTTTTTCCAATACTCTCTTTCGTTTTTCCTCACCCAGCACCGTCTCCTTCCGTGTTTTTTCACGTTGTTGTTGGTAACCAGTGACATCATTTTAAAGCTGATTTTGTCTTGCCTTCTGACATCTGGTTTGTATCTTTTCGCTTTTTCTTTCGTCATGGCGACTTCGCCGGAGGCTTGAAGTCTAGCCTTCTTATTTTCAATTTGAGGAAATTGTCTGCTGTAAATGAAAAGTCAATACCTAACTGCTTGCTCACATTTCTCGTATAATATGTCTTTATTTTTTTTCTCAAACTTTTTTTGTTCTCCTTGATATTGTACTGATGTCCAGAATAGCACAAAAAGTAGAACTCTCCTTTAGTCTTATTACGCCTCGTTGTTCAAACCATCATGGCTGAGACTAATCTTCCGGTAAGGCTTTATATTACATAGAATGTCTCATTTGGTTAACCCTTTCACTGCGAGGTCTGATTCAAGCCCAACTGCAAAATCTTTAAAATGTAAGTGTTCTTATACCAGATAAATCAGATTTCAGTGAACTGACATATTATCAGGCTTTTGGCATATGTCAGTTCACTGAAATCTGATTTATCTGGTATAACAACAGGCAAGTTTTGAGAATGTTGGTGGCTTTAGCAGTGAAAGAGTTAAGGAACCATCACAACAGATAGTTGGCTGTAGGATTGATTCTGTTTTTAAATACTTCTTTGCGTGTTTTATATACGTATAATATTTCAGTTTGATAGAGTTAAGAAGACATGAGAAAATGAATAATGCCATGAACATGAATCATGTTTTTTCGAGTTGTTTTTTAAATTTCAGGGTCCACTCAAATGGGAACTTGAAATTAAACGTCAATCTCCGAAAGCAGCTTTAATTGTCAAGAAAGCTGGCATTTAATCGCTACCTCCTGGCTATAAAAAGATGCAATTTGAACTATCTACTGTACAATAAATCATATATCTAAAACTGTCTAAAAAAGGGCAAACGAAAAAATTGTATCTTCCCCAAAGACTCAGTTTTTTTCCTATATTTTCTCTAAATTATCAGTGACGGCCAAAGTCAAGAGGTTTTGTTGGTTCTAGCCCATTCCACATCCTTTTTATTTGATATAGGTCAGGTCATACCAAAAGCTAAAATACCAATGGTTTTGTCGTTTGCACAACCTGACTAAAACTTGAACCCTTTCACTGCATGGTAGGATTCTAAACGAACTGAAATACATATGCGAAATCTTCAACACTGACATGTTCTTTTTCCAGATAAATCAGATTTCAGTAAACTGACATAATATGCCAAAAGCCTAAAATTGAAATTCAGGCTTTTGGCATATCATGTCAGTTCACTGAAACCTGATTTATCTGTCGTATGAACAGGCATATCTTGAGTTTAAAAAAATTGTCCAGCAAGTTTAGTTAGAAATAATCTTAGCATTTATAGGATTCAACCCCCAACCGGCACATTGTGGGGCGGACGATTTACTGCTTGACCCGCCCGGGCAGTATAATATTCCTCTACCTGTAGAGTGACCGCCCAATTGTTGATTTTTGTTTGGGGGGGGGGGGTTATTGAATGAAAATGAAGCGGAAACCAACAACGGTGGAAGGCTTTTAATTCATTTCATGCATGCACGGGTTGTTGTTGAATCTCCAATTCTCTATTCAAATGGAACCAAGCCGCTTGTCTCTGCTGTAAATGTCAACAACGTCAGAAGTAGTGTGGACGAAAGGAAACGAATGGCATGATTTGTTATCGTGTGAGTTCAAATCACTTAAAAAAAATAAACAACGCAACCTCTGTAACTAATCAATACTACGATCCAATTAATATGCCGTATTTAATGAGGATTGCTGGTGCTTGTTAGGTTAATACTAATTTGTGGCTAGACATCTCACGTGACAATAGAATCATTCGACGGGGCGACGATGATGATAATAATGATTATGATAAGGATGATGATGATAATGATGATAATAATGATGATGATGGTGATGAGGATAAGGATGATGATAATTACAATGATGATAAGGATGATGATGATGATGGTGATAAGGATGATGATGATGATAATGATGATGATGATGATAATGGTGATAATGATGATGATGATGATAATGATGATAATGGTGATAATGATGATGATGATGATAATGATGATGATAATGATAATGATGATGATAATTACAATGATGATAAGGATGATGATGAGGATAAGGATGATGATGATGATAATGATGGTGATAATGATGATAATGGTGATAACGGTGATTTGAGATGATTAATTGATATTGTAATTGCATTATAATCATCCAAAAAACTAGACGAAACCTTCAGACAAAATTATATAGTATAAAAAGAACAGTGGATACTGTAATTGGTTTTGATCCCTGTATGAAATAGAACTGCCATAGTGTGAGCGAGCTGCTTATTTGGTCTTTGATTACAAATAATAATATGCAGAAATCTGAGACGGAGACACTTCGAGTACCGAAGAGGACATGCATTTATTTACCTGGATTTTTACTTGGAATCGATTGACGGTAATTACTTGGACTCGATTGACGTCAGAACAAGAGACGCCAAAATACAATTTGAGCGGAAGTGGGAGATGTGAAAAAAATGGCTATTTTCCCGTCTAGACTCTAGACTCTGAGGCTGATATAACCGTTGCTCCTTTGATTAGTGTGAGACCGTAGGTAGTGATTAAGAATGATCTAGATCGGTCGAAAAAGAGAAGAAAATGAAAAACAAAGCAGGAGAGAACACATAAGTGATACTTACCTACATGGGGCAAAGGACGATGCACAGTACGTGTTGGGTACAAACCAGCTAGAGAAGACTTTTTACGTCTTATCAATAGTGACACTAGAATAGAACTGGTTGAGCTGGGGGCATAATTTTTGAATATACATATAGAATACATATCGTATCTATAAGGCAGTATATGAAAAATATATTAAAATTATATTAAAGGAATAAAAAAAATCATGCCAAAATAAGTATAAAAAGCAAATGGCTGACTTAGAGGGGAAAGCCTTGGTTCTCTCTCTAGGGCAGAGCAATTGGTTATGCTTGAATTATGTGTCTTTTCTTTTTTTTCTGACCACAATGATAACAGTGATGATAGTAAAAGAAAAAAAGGAAGATGGTGATGATTGTGATGGTGGTATTAACGATGACGACAAGAAGTGTTAACTTAATAATTATTATGTTAATGATTTTTTTAAAATTTTACCACTTAAAATCACCCGCGATTTCACGGAGAAAAAAACAGCTTTCATCCTTCCACTATTGAGCACAACAGAAGTGTAGTAGACTGACTCGGGCAAAACATTCAAAACATAAAGGGGATTTTTGCGCGGGCTAAAAATACTCACGATAATGATAATTATACCATTGAAGCAATTACGAGTTCCAAGCCAATGACAAAGTAGAGAGGATTGGGTGGGGGAGGGGGGCGGGAGGGTGGTCTCCATCCTTTCATTCATTCATTCAGTCCAGCAGCCACTAGTTGGGACTTCCGCTTCCAGTAATAGCAGACGTCATTAGCATTGTGATGACCTCCCTTGCTGTCCACCGGATGTCATTATGACATACAAGGCGGATTGATGGTGGAGCTTAGCCCTTACGTCACTACCGGATAGACTAGCTAACCAATCAGCTTTTATTGGGGTCCTACGTTTCCTCAACTGAAATCGTTTTAGCTAGGGCATGAGCAGTTCAGCTACGGGATGAGCAGTAAACCTGTCAAGTTCTGATGACCATTGTTCGTGAATGAAGGTGTCATAATCAACTCAAACTTGAATGATTAAAGTTGATACTTTAATACGAATACACACCTAGCTAGTTTTGGGCTTTACATGTTTAAGTTTCTTATGCCATGTAGTCTATGCCATGCTTCAAGGTAGATGGCGCTTGGCGAAAAATGAAAAAAAATAAAAAAATTATCTACCAGACGCAAAAGCACTTACCCACTGTGTTACAACATTTAGTTGTAGTTGTTGTTATGGGCCTAAGTAATTTTTAAGTCAATGTTGAAGATGTTGCGGATGTTAAAAATATGGATAGCCGTAAGAAAACAAATAAACAGAAAAGGAAGCTAGCAAATAAATTTATGGAAAGCAAAACAATAAAATTTAAACCCAAACAAAAGCAGTTGTCTTTATTTTACACAGTTTGGTTTCAACAATACTATTTTATTTCTGATCGGATAAAAATAGTCACCCATCCGCGCGTTTCTAAAATTCTTAAAATGTTTTAAAAGAAAATAAATTATATTGCTTTGAATCACAGACTGATTTTTTTGTGTGTTTTTTTTGTTGTTGTTTTTTTTTTGCCTTGATACATGTTTGTACCAAAAGAATATTACTTTACTTAAAGGGGAGTCATATTTTCACAGTGTAAGATTTATTTCTGTCCATGACGTCACAACAGTGACTTTCTGCTCCAACCAACAGGCAGGATTATGAATAAGTGGTTGAAAGCATCCTGGGCTTCTTGAGCCAGACTTTTATGACGTATTGTTTTCTAATCTTGTCTCGACTCTTAGATGCCGATGGCTTTTTTTAAAAGACGTATTGGTTTTGTTGTTTTTGTTGGGGTTTTGGTTGTTGTTTTTGTTTTAGGGGGGGGGGGGGGGTGATTTTTGCATTATTAAAAAGCTTTCAATTATAAAAAACAATATTAGGGAGTTTCCAATTGCCAAGGACCAAGTGTGCTTTTTAAAAATCCCATCTTAACTAAAATATTTTCTTTGTTTTTGCACAATGGGAATTTTCAAAATTTTTGGCTTGTTCAAAAAATACATTACTGGAATATCTCATGTATCAGCCACAGAGTAGTATCACAATTTGGGTAAAGTACCTTATCCACTTGCACAATGTCAGTCATCGGGGCTTTTTTAACCATTTCAATTCTAAGGACACCTAAATCTTCAAGATGTGCCTGTTATTATACAAGATAAATCAGATTTCAGTGAAATGACATATCGCATATATTCGCTTTGCAATGATAATCTATCTATTATATTTTTAATCGCTTGCTTTTCCTCCCACTTACAATCCTTTTACTGCAATGCCATAATATGGGCCACATATTATGTCAGTTCACTGAAATCAGATTTATCTGGTATACGAAGACGTACATTTTCAAGATTTTGCATATTTCATTTGTGTTAAAATCAGAGCTCACTGTGAAAGGATTAAAAACTTTAAATCAGACTGGAAGGGATTTCAATAGAATCCATCACTCATCCACTTGATGGCATTGGTCATTCATGTCTGATATCATACAATTGCACAACAGTGACCCAACTTCCGCAGAATGATTCCATCCACTCTTCAATGAGGAAAGTATCTCTAAAGCTCGCTCAGTCTGAGCTCTTCTGAGCCGAAGACGCATAGAGCGAACGTTGGGAAGTTTTAAATCCTCTTATGTGGGAGAGTTTTGGGTGTGGCTGGCGTGGAGGGTGCTTGACTACCGATCTGCTGGCTGGCACATTGATTTGCTTGATTTTCCACTCCGCCGCTCGCCAGAGTCGGTGGCCAAATTGGTAGTGACGCAGCACTGAGCCGAGGGAATGTGGTGGATGGGGGAAGTGAGAGAGGGGGGGGGGGGCGGGGATTTGATTCCTGATATCGGGATACTTTCAGATTTCCTTTGGCTAGATCTACTGCAAGTGCTTCATTCCACATCTTACCAAGGTGTAAAATGGGTACGGACCCATCCCTTTGTTTAAGAAATTTAATCTGCTATTAGGCTAACGTGTTGTCCACAGGCTGGAATTCATTTAATATTGCCCACTTTACAGAAACCGGGATGCGCTCCAGGTCTCTACTCTAAATGACGTACGTGTAGGTTTCTTCAAATCCAAATCTCTTTGCTTTGCAAATATTAATAAATGTACAGTTTTGAATGCAGTTTGATTCTTTTCTTTTCCATCTCTCAAAATAAGAAGAGAATACGCTTTTTATTGTGTGCCACAAAAATGCTGCCTCTGTTATATTATGTATTATGAATCTATTAATGCTTTCAGTGTTTTACGAAACAAAATACGTCCAACTTCTTACACCATTGCGAGCTGCTAGCGTTTTTTTTTTATGACATCAAAAATGTGTGATGTTGTGATTAAGAGTCGGTGGGAGGGGGTGGGGGTTTAAAAATGGTGACATATCGTTGCTGTCAAATTGTTAATATGGTGCCACTGTGGTGTTAAATCTAATGAATCTAATAATAGTGAAGTGGCTCTGACCGACAGTCTGAGTGTTGACTTAAAATCATCCATAGTTTTACATAGAAAAAGGAGATTTCATCCTTCAACTGTTGAGCATCACGATAGGACTAGTGGGCTTATTCGGACGAAACATTAAAAACATAAGTAGATTTTTGCGCAGGCTAAAAACAAAATAAAAAGGTTTACTTTACGTTTATCTATTTTGTTTATCACGGAGAGTTTAACCGCAACAGATCATTTGAGCCATTTACGATACAAATCGTAAAAAGGATTGTAAGTGTGAGCAAAAACAAACGATTAAAATATAATAGATGTATTATCATTGCAAAGAGAATGAGTTGGTTGCATGTCCCTGGGTGATGAAGCACGACATGCTGCCCACCCATTCCTTGTAACCTTAATTTGGTTCATTTGTCGAAACATCCGCTAGATTAGAGCTGCCACCAATTTTAAGGGGCCTAGAATTTCAGAGAGAATTTAACCCGAGTCTAAATTATAGAGTTAGCTGAATTTAGATTCACATTTATAACAATTAAAACATTCCCTCCGAATCAAAATCGATTAACTTTAGAATTTGGTTGGGGACGTAATCCTGGTCTCGCGTCATGAAACCGGCCCAAGATAGATACGGTTTTCTTTAACCCTTTATCAGCGAGGTCTGATTCTAACCGATCTGAAACGTGCAAAGTTATCAAAATGTACACGTTCCTATACCAGATAAATCAGATTTAAGTGAACTGACATTCAGGCTTTTGGCATATTATGTCAGTCCACTGAAATCTGTTTTTTATCTGGTATAAGAATAGGCAAATTGTAAAGAGATTTTGATGTCTAGTAAATAGTTTGATTAAAAATAACATTAGCGGTGAAATGGTTAACAATGCCGATAACATTATCTTACAAAAGTTTGATATTTTTTTGTAAGTGGATGATGAATTTCAGGCTCAAGCCACGTTCTAATGCCTGGTTATTGACCCAAGGAATTATTAGGATATTTAGGTCTATCAGAGAGAGTAACATATAGACAGTTCTTTGGACCAAGAATGGGTTGTCTTGCTACAATATCTCCCCTGAAAGTCAATCTGAACTGGAAACTACATTGACTTCAGACATAGAAATATTCTGTGTTTGGGTATTCATCTTTGGTGTGTGGTTTGTTATAATGTGACATTTTAAGAGTCCGACCCTTTGCTTTGAGTAATCTTTGTCGGATTGTTGTTGTTTAAAACATTTTTTACTACATTTTTCCTTTCATGTTGAATAGGCCCATGTCATTTTTACAGGAATTGAAGTTATAGCTGAATGCGCTCAAAAATTAATTTAATGAATCGATGGAAAAATGTTGGTCTTCTGAAGGAGACATGTCAAAGTGTCTAGACTTGACTTTCTGATCGTTTCGACAAGTTTCTTGCAACGCTAAACCCCTTTTACATGATTCAGAAATGTTTTTCCGTTTTTATGCAACATCCCTTTCGATTATTGATATTTTATCCAACAAAAATCAATAAGAGACTAAAAATAGGGAGATGGAAAAATAAAGTTATGCAAAAGGTTTGTGTGGAAATTGATGAGAAATGAATGGTTGCAGGACCACAACCTTCTCCACTTACCCAATCGTCTTCAGTATGCAGGGCTGCGAATTCCCCCCCCCCCCTCCACCCAAAAAATAATCTAAATAATAGTTAGATCTACATTCATATTGAAATTATTGATTACTTCAAAAGATGGTAATTTCAGTCTTAAAGTTTGCTTTTTTCGGGTTTTTTTTTTTTTTTTTTAATTTTGTCTTTAAACTACACATTTTCGCCGATAGTTTTAAAAAGCCACCTTGCTTAACGGGCATTTCTAACTTTGGTAGATCATGGTAAATCATATTTGACTGCTTACATTTTTAAAAGCTGGCAATATCTGATAATCGATGTTTTTCCCGAATGATATTCTGGGGGTAGTGTATAGCTATTTTTCTTTAATTAATTACATCACGCTTGAATGGTCAATGTCATTATCATTATTGTTATTATCATTATCATTATACTTATCATCATCGTGATATTGATTTCCCTTCATTGTTTGGTGCTACATGTTACTCCGGGTTCTCTTTGCCGTACAGACTAGCCAGTTTGCTCAGGAACAACAACTTCTAACGCTAACACACAGGCGTGGGATTCATCACAAGTCCACAACGCTCCCTCTTCTATTCAGATTTCTCCACCACATCTCAAACACAATGAAGCTAAATTTAGCCACGGGTCAAGCTGCCAGAATCTTTTCGCCAGACCTTACCCTGGGTGGGACTGCTGCTATCGATTCCTGGAATTGATCATTAGTCCGTTGTTGTTATATAATCATGGAATCAAACAGGCGCCAACAGATTGGGATCGGGCAACCCGATGGATGGTTTTCTATTTTTGGAACACAATGTCCTTGAATGAAACGCATTGTTAGTGTCTCTGTATGAAATATTATTATCATTTTCTTTATTATCATCATCATCATCATCATCATCATCATCATCACCATCATCATCATCATCATCATCATCATCATCATCATCATCATCATCAAACAAACCAGTTTTCTCTAAGGAGAGGTTATTTATTAATGCAAGTGCAAACATCCATCCATCCATCCATCTATTACAGGCAATTAATGAAACAAAATAACCGCTAACTGGGTATGTCACGCCCTGTCCATTCTAGTTTCTGTTATTATGATATTGTCGTTTAGTAATTTCTCACCAGGTACACGCCATTACATCATCAGTTCTTCTTTCATTTCTGCTCAATGAACAGCCCACCTTACTATCCACTTACAATTTAAAGCCTACCTACTTACCTACCTACTTACATACCTACCTACCTACATACTTACCTACCTACCTACCTACTTACCTACCTACTTACCTACCTACTTACCTACCTACCATCATACCTACCTTCCTACACACCTACCTCCCTTCCTACCTATCTACCATCCTACCTTCCTACCTACCTACTTACATACCTACCTACCTACTTACCTACCTACCTACTTACCTACCTACCTACCTACTTACATACCTACCTACCTACCTACTTACATACCTACCTACCTACTTACATACATACATACCTACCTACCTACATACATACCTACCTACCTACCTACCTACTTACCTACCTACCTACCTACTTACCTACCTACCTACCCACCTACTTACATACCTACCTAACTACCGACCTACTTAATTACTTACCTACCTACTTGCCTACCTGGCAATCTAGCTAGCGGCCGGATAGAGGTTTGAAAAATTGCTATGCTTTTGACCATCCTTCTCTTTTGAATTAATACATTATTTATACAAATGTCTCTCCTTCCTTTAGTCCTCTACCGTTGTATTTTTTATTTAAAACAGCATCTCTACAAAACATCATCCATGGTAAAATAAAATCAACTTATATTATCATAATCAATATTGTTATTATTATAATGATCCATGTTGATGCTTGGCATCAATTTTTATAGTTGTGTCAGCCATATTCCCATTGGTGACGCCCATACAACCCTTTCAATGCTTAGAACACAACAATCTTCAAGACTTGACTCTTTTTTTTACACCAGTTAAATAAGATTTCAGTAAACTGACATAATATGCCAAAAGCCTGAATACGTGATATAAAAACAGGTACATTTTCAAGATTTTGTATCATCTAATTTGGGTTATTATTGGACCCCACAGTGAAAGGGTTAAGCATCTGTTATCAATAAACGATTGAATTTAAAGATAAAAGCTATAACGTCCTTGTCATACAACCTGTGCTGTGTGTCCCTGCAGGGCTGACGTCGACGACCATCCCCATGTACCTGGCCGAGTGCTCTCCCTCCTACGCCCGAGGAAGTCTGGTGTCCACCAACATCGCAATGGTCGCCTTTGGGCAGTTCGTGGCCAACTTGGTCGATGGCATCTTTGGCTCGGACGAGAAGAATGGATGGAGGTAAGGACATGGTCAAGGATGGTGACTGATCTTATCACGTCGTACTAAGGACTACTAGTCTGGGCCTTAATTCTAAATTTAGTGTGATTCAGGATTTTTATTTTTTTTATTTTTATGAGTGGTCAAAACATCCAGTGAGACTATGAATCTGGCGAAATTTATTATTTCGGTCCTGACTAAATCTTTGGAAAGCGTCATGAAATCAGAGTACTTATACATTTTATAATATTGTATTTTTGTTGTCGATGATGATGTTATTAACGATGATGATGATGGCGATGGTGATGATAATGTTTATTGTCAGTTGTGACAGTGATAATTGCACTGATAATGATGAAATTGATGCTGGTGGTTTCTTTCAGAGAGGGACAATCGTGGATGGTGGGTGAAAGGTTAAAGTTTGTATCTTAATGCCCCGGCAACAACGATGTCATATAACAAGATGGGGGGGGGGGGGGGGGGGGGGGTGTTAAAACACAACCACCCCGGCA
>JAUEKZ010206120.1:0-10801 GCA_031471865.1 Melibe leonina
TCAGTCCTTCTAGATAGCAAGTGACCCTGTAGTTAGGTACCACAGTGTAAAACATGGGGAATGACCATAAGTCTGTTTGTTAGGATGACAGGCAGGACCAAGACTCAGCTAAAAGATACAAAACAGATGTGTGTGTATGCTTGTAAGTGTAAGGGAGCACTGGAGAGAGTGCTAGAAAAAGTAAGATGATAGGTAAAGCCAAAAGAGAAGACACAGAAGTAGCGCCCAACCAAGGCGCCTGCAGAGAGAGAGAGAGAGAGAATAAATCTATGAACAAAGAAAAGATACTCAGGAAACTTCAGCATATAATTCTGACTCTCTTTGAAATTGTTCTTAAGTCAAATTGCTAGCACAGAACACTGCATGTTTGCTGGTATACAAAACTGCATAGAAAACAATGTACATGTATTGGTAGTCAGAGTTTTAACTTACTGCTGTTAAAAATTTATCATGACACAAACAGCATAAAATGCATATATACCTTAAGCATGATACTAATACTTGTATAACTCCTAACAATGCACTTGATTGAAAGCAAAAAGCTTGTATTTTAACAGCGATTACACATCTTAACACCTCCATTCCCCACCTCTCCACAAAAAACCACTCAAACTTTGCCTACCGCCAACATCTATTTGAGAACATTTATGACTTGCATATTATAAATACTTCTTGTTATACCGCCAACTTAGTGTTTTCTCAACACATTGTGATGATAAAGCATGTTTTTTTTTTACAATATTAAGGTATGAAATATTTGACTGACATGTTATTATCGAAGCCCATGACAAATTGGAATTCAACAAAGTATAAAAAGACTACTACAAATAAAAGCAACAGTCACAGGAAACTGGATCAGGAGATTTCCAACTATCACAAAACTCAATCAAATCATGCTAAGTTTCCTAACAGTGAAATGCTACCCAAAAAAAAAAAATTACATTAGAGAGAGTATGTATAAGTGTAAAAATGTCTTATGATGTTGAAGATAAATTTTTAAAGACATTACACTCATGAAAATATATTAACAAAAATCCATGATATGTTATGCCATCACAGCCTGCAATATAGTAATATTGATGATTGTACATATTAATGATAAGTTTTGTCAGATGGGAGCACAATACAGAACGTGTTCACAACCCTGTGGGACATTTTGTAGAAGTCTATTTCAGCCATAATTTATAATTCAAAACACACATAATACCTGAGACTGATAACCAGTAAAAAGTCAAAAACAGATGAAAAATACATAAAGCGTTTTGATGACAAATGTCAAAGCCAATAATTTTCTCCTTTAAACAGGTTTGACCGCTTCAGTATGAAGACGAAAATTCTTAAAAACTTAAGTGCCCAAATAGAAAAAAACCCACCTCACATGTTTATTTGGGCCATATGTTTCGCAAGACCTTATAATTTCTATTTTTTTCGCATTGAAGAGCTCGACAAGATCATGTGACTTCTTTGTTTCCTTTCTTCTTTCTTATACTTATATACGAAAAGAGTACTTTCTTTGTTGATCGCTGACGACATGACAAGAGCTGTTGGTACCGGAGTACAAGTACCTGAGCACATACTCCGGTACAATCTTTGGTACTTTCACTGTACTCTGGTACATTTTTGAAAACCAGTACTTTTACTGTACTCTGGTACTTTTCAAGTACATTTTAAGTACTTTTTAAGGCATAATGAAATGAAAAGGTAAAAACCGACAAACTAAAAGAGTTTGTCTCGTGTCAATTTTCAACTGCCCCGTATTAAGGCTATGGTAGCGACACTAAAATGATCCGGATGCCACTGTGGTCTTTTGTCTTCAGGGAATAGGGAATTCTTTCCTTGTTTTAACCCTTTCAATGCTAAAGACACAAAAATGTTTAAAATTTGTCTATTCTTAGATTTCAGTGAACTGACATATGCCAAAGGCCTGAATTTCAGGCTTTAGGCATATATGTCAGTTCACTGAAACCTGATTTATCTTGAATAAGAACACATGCATTTTCAAGATTTTACATATTTCAGTTGGGTTAGAATCTGACCTCGCAGTGAAAGGGTTAAGAAGACATGCCACAAACTTTTAACTGTCGGTCAGCCTCACCAAGTCGCGCTGTAGCCTCATTCGCACGCTAGTGTGAGTCTTTTAGCCGAGCTCCTCACAAGCACAAGCTGACGAATCAGCGGCATGTATGCTTTCTTTGTACCCATCTACGCTAACCGAACCCCTGTGTTTGAACATATTTTCCTCGTGCTGGACAGAGAGCGGAATGCTTGAATAGCTATTTAACAATCTCTGCAATACAAAGAAATATACACAGGGGGAACAGAAATTATGCAGTTCTGCTCTCTTTAGCCTCCCTAGTCCTCAAAGAAAACAATAAATTGCAGTCAAGACAGGGTTAGACACTGTGTGTGACCTCCCTCTCCACCCAAACACCTTCTCGCTTTCGCTTTCTCTCTCTCTTAAATACGGCCCAAATAAAACATACCCCCCCTTTCGTGTTTATTCAGGCCGTATATGGCCCGAAAATAAAGCCACCCAAAACTTAAACATGAGCAAAGTACACTTTATAGTTGAGATAACAACCTTCTTGTTGTGCATTTAGAATAAAAGAAATGTATCACGGATTCAAATTGAAATCTGAGTCAGTCTTTCTGAAATATCTACCTAGTGTATTATACACAAAACCTAAAAAATAATCATGAGCAAAACAAAACAAGACCATCATGAACAAAATAAAATGTGTAAGTGTAATGTTACAAGAGATTCACAGCAAAGTAAAGTAAATGATGGAATTGACATATGCAATCATCTTTATACAAAGTACAAAAACTATGGAAAAAAAAAAGGAATGATGCAGATTCGTGGTGAATAGCATTTGTAAATTTTTTTTATCATGGTACATGATATTAGAGTACAGTTGGAAATGTGCTCACTATATGTCATATCTTGGGACCAATTCAAATCAAAAGTGTATTTTTCTATTTGACTTTTAATTACGTATTTGCTACAAACTCGGAAGTCTTGTAATGCTTGTTTATTGCGAGTTTTAGGGCACTTGCAACTGCTCTGGTCATATAAGCGCCCGGAAGAAAGTAAGATGATAGGCTAGTTAAAAGAATAGTCAGACTTTGACTCTGCACATTTCACAGAGAGATGATTTACAAGGAAAAAAAAATACCTCTCACAATCACAAAGCAGGACACACAAACAGATGATGGCTAACACCTATATCATGCATAATTATGGTCCAGGGAGACCCAGGATATTCTACCGCCCTTTGTGTACAAAAAGTACTCATTCCTTCTAGATAGCAAGTGATCCTGTAGTTAGGTGCCATAGTGCAAAAAAATGGGGGGATAACCATAAGTCTGTTGTTAGGACGACAGGCAGGACCAAGACTGAGCTAACAGATACAAAACAGCTGTGTGTGTATGCTTGCTAGGGATCACCGGAGAGAGTGCTGGAAAAAGTAAGTTGACAGATGAAGCCAAAAGAGAAGAAACAGAGAAAGTGACCACCAGAGGCGCTCGCAAAAATGTCTTTTTTTTAATCAAAGATCAGCAACAAACACATTGTAGTGTGAGTTGCTTCAGATCTTGATAAAATCTTTATGTTGCTCCTATTGCTTACATGACTGCCAATAAAGACAGTATGGGTTCGCTTGGTAATGCAAGAATGGATTTGTGTATGAGGGAATTCAAATTGCCCCACCATATATAGAATCTAGTCATGTCTTTGAACCCTTCTTGAGCAAGAAATTTATCACTCATTGCAGGCTAATTGGACAACATAGCTGCTTCCTTAGGCTAAAACTAAATTAATACATGTGAATGTGACCCTTGCTGATTGAATCCTGAAATGAAATAGGAAGAAATTGAGCTGGGGTGTGGGTTCAGACACTTGTTGACTGTCAGGCCTCATTATTGTGCAGGAAGTGAGAGTTTACTCATCACCTGAAAGTGAAAGCATTTGTCACCTGACTTTACATCATATAATATCTTGACATCTCTATACCTACAACATCATGATATAATAATTGAATTGGATTCTAAGTCTATAAAAACAGACAAAATTGTTTCAGTTTTAGTTTGTAACATAATGCGATACATCTGGACCATTTAAAGTAAACTCTACTTAACTCTATTATATTTTTTAAAAAAGGAAAAAAACGGAACCAAAGCAGATATGATCTGCCGCAAACATCATAAGCAAGGTACAAATACTTTCCCTAAATTATTCCATAACAGAATTCAAAGCATGAAACAGCCATGTATTCCTCAAGGCCATCCTCATTGCCACATTGTATGAACCAGGTATTCAATTCGCCTCAGTCCCCTGACAATATCTAGCACCTGTTTTTAAAGACCTCTTGTCTTGAATGCCACATCCAAACTATTTATCATAAAGAAAAATTGAACACAATACTAAGTTATTTGTTGATCACTCTGACATGAGAAAATTACATGGCCGTGGAGACTAGAAAATCAAACAAAGCACCAAATAAGGTCAATCAGCAGTAACAAAGCAGAGCTATGTTTGCACTGAATGATAGGAAAATCGAGCTTCCAGTGTCTACACAAATCACATGTAACAGTCATATAAAACATAGAATGTAGGAATAATCTGTCTCACTCAAAAGAGCATGATCAATGGTAAAAAAAATCATCTTTTCCTAATCAGGAGTTTAAAAATATGTCTATTTGCGAATTATTTAAGTACTTTTTTTCATGAACACACCATGTTGAAAAAAAGAGATATATTATGGATATCTTTGAGAGACAGTTCAAACTTTGCTTCAGAGTTTGAAAGCTGGATTAGTCAAAAGTAAAATGATATATAATAGAAACAAAAAACAAATCACAGGCAGTGGTGAATTGATTCATAATAAACAAATCAGAACTGGGATCACAATGCAGGGTGGCAACAGTAGTCAGTGTCTAAGAGTTGTAGGAATGTAGACAGTCACATCACATAGTCAAGTTAAATGAAAGCTAATTAACTTACAGCAGTTCATAATGCGTGATACAAAATTTGCTTTAGTCTATCTTTTAATGGAACAACATAGCAGCAGTGAATTGGAAATATGAAATATTGTTGATTAAAATGAATAACAATTGCATAGGCATTATATTTGCATTTAAATTGATATAAAGACAATATGAAGATAGAAAGATTTAAATTCAAAATTATCTATTCCTTTCATGATGAATTAAGAAAATTTAAATATTTTTTAAAATCATATATCATCATTTTGAATTTTTAAAATCTCCAATGTAGCACCCATTGTTAAATAAAATCTTATGAGAACACATTCACAGGATGAAGGGCTGATAGAAAAAAATCTACACTTTGGTTTCAATGTTCTGTGTAAGAATTACATGCTGTGCCTGTTGCTGACTGCTAACATTGGTGGGCGGTTCATTTTGTACCGGCTGTTGGCTGTGAGCCGGGAGTTGCTGAGTGTGAGTAATGTGCTGTTGTTGAGGCTGGGAAAACTGCTGCGCATATTGCTGTAGCGGTGGCTGATATGGCACATTGGTGATGGCTAAGGGTTGCTGTCTCTCTTTTTTTCGCCTTTCAGATTCCCGATTCAGAGCTATGCGGTACCGTTCATAACTCATCACTATATGCTCTAAATCTTGCTTGTATAGTCGAATGAGCAAGGCAGCAAAATTTTCAAGTTGATCCAGCTTGAAGAGTTCCCACTGAAATGAATGAGTATTGATCTAATTTAGCTCTCTTCATCAATTAAAAGCCAGTTTGAGACAGGACGCAAAATGAGGGTGATAAAAGATAATAGAGAACATTTATCAAAATAAACAAAAAGGGAAAGAAATTGACAGATAGAGGGGTATAAACAAATTGTATGATTTACAAGGCGCGTGGAGGGATACCAAAAAATAACAACAACAACACATACCTTGAGCTTATGGTCGTGTTCCTGGGGAGCCTTGGAAAAGACAATGAGCCATTCTGGAATTTCTGATTGATGACAAAAAATATTTTTGATATTCTGTTTTTTAAAGCAATACTTAAGTAAGCAATGTAATAGGGTCTATAATCTATAAAATGATAACAAGTGGCAACATATTTGATGTAAATCCTAACTTAGACACGTTAGTCCAGTAATCTGATAGTAATTTCTTTGAGACAATCAAAATATCAACACCAACAGCAAATAGTATTGCATGTCTAGTTTTACTTGTAAGGAGGATTGTAAAATACAAACATTTATTTTGACCATTTCTGACCGATCAACTTGTTTTGAAACGGAATTGATGATCTCATACTTGTTTTGTTTTTGAAAAACCCACCACGAAAATGTAACATTAAATATTCTAAATGACTTTCCGATCAATTTTTTAAACATTGTTTAAGGATTCAAATAATAAAATATTAGTATGACACGAGTTTAAAAAAAATTAAAATAAAGATTAACATTAAAAAAAAGTGAAAATGACTTCTTAATAGGAAAGCCTTGAGATAAAAGTGAGAGCCTTATGAATGAAATTGATGAGAAAATAAAGACTGTCGGTGAACACCATGTTATAACTACGTACCAGTATTTAAATATGGATTGGCTGGCACAAGCTGCTTGTTCTGACGAAACTCTAGGTGAGGGGGAATTCTTTCAGGCAGGCCAACTAAGTTATAGCCCAGCATTATGGCCTGCTGAGACAACAAGACACTGCATGGATGGTGGTACTGGGCAGTTCTGGTGATGTGGCTGCACAAGCAAATAAAGAATAGATGAATGAATAGTTTAAAAAAATTCTTTCTAGAATACAAATATTTACTAAACCTAAAGACAGTCCATGAAAAATGCAGATCTCCCTTTGCATACTAAGTTTTTGTAGACTTTCTTGTCACAAAAGTTGCCGCATTCAGAAGTGCAGAAAAAAGGTAATTTCGTAAATCATCATTCTGTTACACAGATTGTAAATTTGTAATCATAAATAAAATTAAAAGCTACACAATTACTTGTAATAGTAAACGCCCCGTTCTTTGGATTCAATTCTTTCCCAGTCTGTTGGTAGGGACTCTTTCTCTAAAGGATGACTCCAGTGTGTGGCTTTAGTGTTATGGTCGATATAATACTTGCGACCTCGGACAGTCCAGTCAACAGACCATCCAGGAGGAAGAGGGAATTCATCTTGGGAGGCAAAGCTTCCTGATAAATAAAGGTGATTTTAAAGTCAATAAATTTCATATTAAACATATTTTTAAAAAAAGAAAGAAAGAGCAAAAAAAAAAAACCCCCCAAGTACGCACTGACCGCTTCTTTACTAAAAATTATTATTCAAATGAGTAAGCATGAAAGTTTAATAGAGAGATAGAGAACTTCATTGCATTGTAATTGTAGGTAGTTTCTGTGAAGAACATCTCCTTTGAAATGAATCATTATTTCAGATTGATGTATGTGAGCAATACTTTTTCTACTCTCAAATGTAGCTTAACAAAATTTTCAACATATCCAATGTTTACAAAGCCTTAATTACATCGAAATGAAATTCCCAATTGTAACCAATGGGATGCATTCTTCTTGCATATAATAATCTAAGGTGTTAATGCTGTGCATATATTCTCTTATTGTATTGTCTTTTGAATGGGGTAGAGTAAACCAAAAGAAGCATTTGATTTACTACATTGTAAATATATCTTAGAATTTTCAACACAACTTTCATTAAGTCTATTTACCTGTAGAGTTGACAGAAGGAGTTGATGGATTTTTCATATCTCTCAAATCTGAGGTCGGATCGATGCCATACATTCCTTTCCCCAAAAGATTACCACCAGGATTTTGTTGAGCGTACTGATTACGTATTTCCTGATGATATTGAGCAATTTGAAAATTTTCCTCCAATTGCTGTATGTTATAATAATCTGGATTGGATGAATTCTCAGAGCTGCCAGAAGCTGAAGAACCCATGACACTGTTGGGAGTGTTTGAGGCTATCTGCCCAGTGTACTTGTAATAAGGCTGGTTTTCATTATTCTCTGAAATTTCATGAAGAAAAAAAACCGGAATCCTAAAATCATCAATGTAAAATTAAAGAGCAAACAGTGTAATTAACAATTTGCTTTAAACAGTGATACAGTACAATAAAAAACCTCCATAGATTAAGAAAATGGTGGGAGAAAAATGGGGTTCGAATTAAAAGAAGTATAAGTACGAGTGAAACACAAGAGTTTGAAGATAAGCTTAGATAAGATAAGCTTAGATATCTTTTGAATATGAAACAGTTTTAAGGAATAAATGGATGAAATAATTTTTTGTGAAAATAATTAATGAAATCACTATACATACAACAATGACATAAAAGCGACTTCCAATCTAATGACACTCAAAACATACCCTCTCTAAGGATACCAATCGGGCTGTGAATCATATGCTGATCTCCTAGCTCGTGATGAGTATTTGTCTGGATAGGAAAATACTGATGCGTGTCAGCAACTAAGACAGATGCCCCAAGCATTTCATGGGTTTTACCACCCATAGGTCGAGACAATCCTGATGCAATACCACTCACTGGCTGTGAATAAACAACACCATACGACCATGGCATTGCTGAAGTAACATCAGTCCTAGAGACAGGACTGGAAGTCATTCTAATATTTTGAAAGCCTTGTGCAAGCTCATTTATTGCCGTTGCAGGATTTTGGTGCTGTTGTGGGCGCTGAAGATGAGGATGATGTAGATAGTTGTGAGAATTTCCAGCATACACTTGACCTGCCGAGAGATGGTGGAGTTGAGAATGTTCACCAACAGTCTGCAACCCTTGTCCAAGTTGTGCATTGTCAGGGAGATACTGGGAATACTTGATTTGAGAAGACTGATGTTGAGGAAAAGGCTGATTGCCAACATAGTACTTGTCTAAGTCTGTGGCCTGGGGAGAATTAGGATCTGTGAACGTGACTGATTGCAAGGCTGGTCTTGATCCAAGGCTGGACGTTTGATTTATTGGATGATTTGGGGATCCTGATGTTGAGGACAGGGTTTGTGGAATGTATGAAGTTGGAAGCTTTGTGTTGCGTCCGATTCGCTGAAAAGATGTACCTTGCCGCACTGGTGTGTGGTAATCTGCAAAAGAAGTAGAAGGTGATGAAAAATTTGATTAGTAAACAATGAAAAGTCTCCCATATGGATATAATGACTTGAAACAATTAGATGTTTATTGCAGGATAATACGAAATACCACGCATTATCAATTTAATGACCTGGTACAAAACCTTCATCAATACTAGATTAAATTTCATTACATTCAGGATAAAAAAAAAAGAATAATAAGAAACCACTTACTTCGTAGAAGAGGAGGTGTATCGCGCTTCACATAACGTCCAGCTATGCCTTCATTCAGTCCTGATTCTCTTTTTTTCCTTTTGTCCATATTGAACTCACTGTATAGAAAAATAATATTACCCTGTATTAATTATAAAAAAAGGAATTCTTGTACTGACTTGATAAGGAATACAGTTAATAACAAGAGCCTCAAACTGTCCACAGCGTACGCATTCGGCTCACCCGCGGTAACTTAGGTTGGGCAATAAATCTCCCGTGGTCAGCAACATGCTAAGGGGAGATAACCCCTGCCCAAGTTTCCTGGACGCTCAGGGGGAACAACTCACATATAAATGACGGCCAATTATTTACCGTTTTACAACGGTACCAAACTACTGAGCTTTATGTTTCTATCTGTAATCTTTAATGTTCCCTTTATTTGTTGGAACTTTTTCTATCACTATAAGACAATTTGTTCCATAGATATAACATAAGTTTTTCGCCTTTATTTTGGGCTTTCAAATGTGGAGATAAAAATTGTGTGAAAGTTTTTAATTGATGATCTTGAAAAAATGGTCCCATCGATTTTATTTCTTTTTGGAGTTCTAGAAAGAGAAAGTATAGTTTTATTGTTTCGGTAAGTTTCATGACTGTTAAAGTTTTGGTAGGGAAGAAAAGTCCAAACTTTTACTACTTTTTATACACTTAACTCCATCCATGTAAGACCTTAGCAGTTACTTTAATTCAGTCGCTACCAACACGGTATTACTGATAAACATAACAGCGAATAGTCGCTCTCTCTCTCTCTTTGAATGTAATGTATTGATCCCTGTTATGAATGAGTGCTCAGATATCAACTCATTGTCGCTCTTTCTCTCCCTCGCTGAATACACAATAATATATGCCAAATTTGATAAATTTTCAATTAAAAACACTTAGTTGAGTGACTGCACATATCTAATCAATGTTTCTTGAGCAAGAATAGTATGTACAGGGTTCACTTTCTCATCCACGCAAACAGGTGTCTGGTCTGCTCAAATGTAACACTGTCAAGAGAGAGTGCTTTGGATATAATCAGATACTATTTTATGTGATCAAAACAAAATTATATTAAAAAAACACTCTATAGCTACATAATCACCCTTTCTCACGGATTCCTTGTCCAAACCCAATATCCCCACTTGTGTTTCCTTTTCCTAATTTTCAGGTATTCTTTTCACAAATTTCTCTGTTCCAGCATACATTAGGAATGTGTTACACTGTACTTGATCTCCATCCACCTCTAAAAAGGAATCAAGGATGCAAGGTTTTAGGTGAATAAAAGCAAGTCGAGCATAAAATACTTTAATATTACCTTTTAAGACTTAGTGTTGAGCTAATGAAACTGAATGAATAATAAATAATAGAAAATTTGAAATGTTAGGTGCAAAAGATGATCTGGTATTGTTTGGAAAAACAGAAAAAGATCTACAACATAACATGAATATCCTAAACCGAGAGCTGAATAATAGAGGACTAATCAT
>JAUEKZ010206131.1:0-10796 GCA_031471865.1 Melibe leonina
GAGATTGGTTCACATTTGCCAGACTTTTCAGCAACTTCCAGAGCGGCAGTGGTGCAGGGCAGATCCAGCAGGAGATGAAAGATCTGGGCACGTGTGTCAACGACGACAAGGCAACATTTGTACAGGGATCAATTTGATATACAGGAGGAGACGCAGTGGCCCCATCAGTAGTGGCGGATTTCACTCAAGAACCACACACAACGACTGACAAGTGACAACACACGCCTGGGATGTCCTAGTGTTCCCTCGGGACTGACCAACAAGACAACACACGCCTGGGATGTCCTGGTCTTCCCTTGGGACTGACCCACAAGACAACACACGCCTGGGATGTCCAGGTCTTCCCTCGGGACTGACCCACAAGACAACACACAAATCTAGCCAAGTGACATACAGTGGAACCCCAAGGTAGCAACACCCCTGAACAACGACAAACCCTGGTAAGACCTCTTGACCTCCGGTCCCAATTTTATTTTGTTTTACATTATTAGTAATAATTGAAAACCCCTGAATAATGACAACAGTTACTGGTCCTGGGCGATGTCGTTACCCAGGGATTCCACTATAAATGAAATCTTATTTATTATTTTTATAATGAGTCTTTCTTCTATGCACTTTTCCAATTTTTCTGCTTTCTATAAATAACCTCGTGGTGAGCAATGGCCTTGTAGTAAGACATTCGATTCATTGGCAACCCAAGGCACCGGGTTCAAACCCTGCTTTGGCACTTCGTAACCTCCTTGGGCAAGAAGAGATTTACCACACATTGCTCACTGGGACAACACGGGTGATTCCTGTTGGCGTTGAACCTAAGCCTGATGAATAATCTAGATATGTCCATTCTTAGGACACCTCGGCAAGCGACATGCACACGAAGGGCCAATTTTTATATTACCTTAACTCGAATCAGCACTGAATATTTATTGGTTCAAATCTGACTAGTCTAATCATTGTCTAAGTCTGAGCATCTGTCTAATCATGTCAGCCTGCATGTCGCTCACCTCCACGGCTGTTGTCCAGTTGATCATGGAAGGCAGTATCTGGCAGAATTCTGTCAGGAATATCCGCGGATACCAGGCAAGAATCTGGAAGAAAAATTTGTCATTGCTAAAAGTTAGTTTAGTTAGATTTTAATTTTAATTGCATTGAAAAGACACAGAGCTGGGTCTGCTTGGGTGAATAAACACACACAATTTGGCATGGCCTTGGCAATAAGAATAAAAGCCCTCCCCCCCCCCCCCAAAAAAATGCCTAAAACTGGACGGAGGGCAAAACTTGTTAAAGCATGTCCCTGGCAGCTTTTATTGTCAACTCAAAAAGCTATACTTGGCAACAAGTGTAAAAAATGACGTATTACATAATCACACATCGACAACTGTGTTTTATCAACGTCTTCATTTAAACCAAGGAACAAAATTAATTACCTTGAATAAATTTGGAAAATATTTGGAGAAAATTTCCGTCGTGTTCAGGACCTCTTCTTGCTGTGAGTATAGAAAGTCGACGATGTCGTACATGAGACTTTGGTCCTTGAGGTGATCGGACAGGACAGACGTAAAGAAATGGTGGAATGTCTGCTGGGGATCGTGGACTACAGAGTCACCTGGAGGAGGGAAACAGTGGGAGAGGGTGAGGCTGATGGAGAGACGAAGAGTCACAGAGAGAGATAGTGGTGGAGAGAGAGAATAAGGACAAGAGACAGGCAAAAATAGAAAGAAACAGAAAGAGAGTGAGAGAGTGATCAAGAGAGAGAGATCAAGAGAGAGAGAGAGATCAAGAGAGAGATAGAGAGAGAGATCAAGAGAGAGATAGAGAGAGAGATCAAGAGAGAGATAGAGAGAGAGAGATAAAGAGAGAGAGATATCAAGAGAGAGAGAGAGACAGAGATCAAGAGAGGGATAGAGAGAGAGAGATCAAAAGCAACACATTAAAAATTCTCTTCCTGTTTCTTCCTATCCTCATCAATCCTGATGATTATAATGACAACTACGGGTACTGACTGTGATGGAAAAAAAACTGCAGGACGGGAATGAAGAGGGAGTAGAGGGCGCTGTCCTCCACCAGTCGAACGTTGAGTCTCTTCACTTCCTGGAAGACGTGGGCAATCTGGTTGGGGTCCAGGAAACACACCGTGTCGAGCACTTTGACCGCCTCCATCACACACTGCAGACGTTGGAACAGAAAGATACTTAACCCACTCACAGCCAGGTCTGATTCTAACCCAACTGATGTATGCAATATCTTCAACATGTATGAGTTCTTATAACAGATAAATCAAATTTCAGTGACCTGAACTTCAGGCTTTTGGCATATGTCAGTTCACTAAAATCTGTGTGAGAACAGGCAGATCTTGAAGATTTCGTTGTCATTGGCACTGAAAGGGTTAAGGCATTCGTAGTTTCCATAACATTCCATGGCTAGATAAAGGTGTAGTGTATAAGTATAAGCCCTGCTTATCACAAACAAGCCTAAAGACAGGAAACAAAATCAGAAATTATAAAAGTGATGGGCCATGGATTCGAACCTGAGTCCTTCCATGGCACCCACTACCAGCCACAGAGACAGGCAGCCTCAGTTCTCTCTCTCTCTCTCTTTCTCCTTGGCTACTTGCAGGATTCGTCTTCTTTATCAAATCAGACGTCGGTGCCTGAATCACTGTGAATAGTTTGTTCAACTTACCGCCACTTGGAGCTCCGAGTCAGACTGAACTTTGACCTCTGAAATACAGGACACAGGCAAGACAGTTCATTAAAACAACAATATGCCCTCCTCATGTCGTATTACTCAAATCATCAGTCTAAATTTTCTCATATATTATATGACCGCTGACCTCCACCTTGTGACGTCTCTGTTCATTCGTGCTATTTCGCTTAGCGAATAAATGTACCCGACTGATTATAATTAAATAAAATTACCATTTAATGTTTATTTTTCATAAATTCTTATTTCATATTTATGTTGCATTAAAAGTGTATTATCTTAGATCAACCATTACCGCATGTTATAATAGAAATAATGACCTAGAATAGAAAAATATCCCCTTGCTGGGTTCCGTGAATATTTTCCCATTCACTGTAATTATTTCTATACTTACCCTCCATATCTAACTCTTCCGTGATGGCATCATTCTATCTACAACTTCTTTATTTCCTCAGAATAAATGATTTTCAGCATGAACTGTCTAAGTCTACACTACCTGGAGGAAATCATTTACTTAAAACTTTAAGCTCCAAACTTGTCACAGGAGTAAAACCATTTTTTGAATTATAATTAAATGCATGAATTAACAATAACACTTAAACCTCGTTATACTGCCACCCGTTATACCGCCATTCTCGCCTACCAAGTTTATGACATGCATATAATAAATACTTCTCGTTATACGCCCAACTTAGTGTTTTCCCCACACCTGGCGGAATAACGAGGTGTAAGTGTAATTGTGTCCATCCCACTCACTTCGCTCACACTGCTCAATGACACGGAAACAGTAGTCGACCGATTTGGCCACCAAGGCATTGAAGACCTTCCCAGAAGGCACCTTTCCCTTTGGGCTGCCACCTACATCCTGTTTGTCCTTCTGTCTCTGCAGCCACTGGTAGAGGACGGAGAAACTGAAGATGTTCATCAACTGATCGTCTGTGTAGTATTGGCCTGGGCAGGAGACACACATCAAAGTCGTAGCATTATTCCAACATGGAATCCTCCACCTCAAGGATTCTACCTCCCCAGGTGAGTCTTCTTTATGTGCGTATCTTTACTCTATGGGTTTTTTTATCATCAAGCAAGACTAAAGATGGCAGATGGCGCACATTTGACTCACACCAGGCTTACACCAACAGAAAAAGATAAACAAAACACAAACAGAATGTGCCCAGCCCTACCTGTTGTTGTACCTGACATGAAATAATCCACACACTACTCAACAACCACAGCCATTTACCAATGTTCAAAGCTGTGAAAAAGTTCACGTTAGTCGAGCCGTCAATTTCCGTCACTGCGCTCTCCTCGTCCTTCCTGAAGGGATTCACGGCGTAGGGATTCGGGGCCTGCAATCGTCCTGCCGATGTCAGCCAGTGAGAAATACGCTGGGATGTCTGTGCAGTGTGAGAGTCGTCCATGACATCTGAGTGAAGCATATTCAAGGATGTGACAAATGCTAGGCCTGCCGTCTGCTTCTCAAGGTCCTGACACAGCAGCCACCTGATGACATGACAAACAGTACCGTACCTAAATAGAACTACAGGGTTTTATATCCATACCTATATCTAGAACTACTGTGTTTTATATCAGTACCGTACCTACATATAGAACTACAGAGTTTTATATCCATACCTACATATAGAACTACAGGGTTTTATATCCATACCTACATATAGAACTACAGAGTTTTATATCCATACCTATATATAGAACTACAGGGTTTTATATCCATACCTAAATATAGAACTACAGGGTTTTATATCCATACCTATATCTAGAACTACTGTGTTTTATATCAGTACCGTACCTATATATAGAACTACAGGGTTTTATATCCATACCTATATATAGAACTACAGAGTTTTATATCCATACCTATATATAGAACTACAGGGTTTTATATCCATACCTACATATAGAACTACAGGGTTTTATATCCATACTAAGGACAGCTAAGGGGTCTGTGATCCATACCTATAAATAGAACTACAGGGTTTTATATCCATACCTATATATAGAACTACAGGGTTTTATATCCATACCTACATATAGAACTACAGGGTTTTATATCCATACCTATAAATAGAACTACAGGGTTTTATATCAGTACCATACCTATATATAGAACTACAGGGTTTTATATCCATACCTACATACTATATATAAAACTACAGGACGTTATATCCATACCTATATATAAAACTACAGGGTTTTATATCAGTACCGTAACCCATATATAAAACTACAGGGTGTTATATCCATACCTATATATAAAACTACAGGGTTTTATATCAGTACCGTACCTATATATAAAACTACAAGCAATATTATATACTTAAAAAGGTGATATAGAAATCTTCTTCTTCCAATTAACTGACTGACTCGGCTAGACGGAGTATTACTGTCAGTGCGTATTTCAACGTGGTCGATTACAGACCTCTTATTCTTAAGAGCGTTTTTTTTAAAATATAAGTCTAGAATTTATAGGGTTTTTCTGAAAGTAATATGATGGAGCGTATTTTTTAAGGCAAAGGCAGAGCAGAGAGAGAGAGAGAGAGAGAAATAATAACAACAGATCTTTTTGGTCCTGAAGGCAATTTGCTACTGTCGTCATTGTTTCAAAAGCGGTTTTAGAAATAACGATACAATGACAGTAACAGGAGCAATAACAACATCAGCAACAAAAATAACAACACCTAGTCATGCAAATGATAGAAAAGTAATCCACTTTAAAAAAAAAAAAAAAGATTTTTCATAGGAGAAGTGAAAAGACAAAATTAGTCCTGAATCTTGACACTTGTTTTAATATCACCACCCATTACACCTCTCTTACTCCAGATTTTTACTGTTATTCAAATGATTCGATGTAAACATAAGTTTTACTGTAACTTTGTTGATTTTTAATGTAAAATTTCCCTGTGTCCTACAGTCAGCACTTCTTTACATTTCACGACGGAACAACTCAAAGCACTCCATCAATATTTTATGCAATTAACTCTTGTCTCTAAAACTGATCCCTTTTTTAAGTGTTAATAAAAATGATAGAATTAAACGCAAATATTAAAAAACCACAAAGACAATGCCAATTACCTGATCAGTTCTGGCAGCATCTGTTCTAGACATTTTTTCTTTCCCTGTGACAATACCAACACAATAGCTATGAAATGTATTGAAATACGACTAGAGACAAAACAGTAAAAGTTTGGTGTCTTGTATTTTACATTATCCTTGGAAAATTAATTCGTTATCCTATTTTTCCCTTGATCATTAAGTCAATCAAAAAACTTTCATAAATCTTAAAATTAGGTACTCAAGTTGTATAAAAGAGATTTATTCATTGCAAAAAGTACAAACACAAATTATGATAAAGATATAAAGGTCAACAAAAAAAAAGAAAAATGAAAACACAATATTAAACTTGAGAAGAACCAAACTTCTTTTTTTTTTTTACAATGCAACATGAAAGACTTTGGAGAGAAGTTTTAAAAGACGTCAAGTCTGAGCAAATGAAGAAAAGAAAATGGAGAAAAAAACCAAAGCACATTACCATCACTGTGCTGACCAGTTTTGGATTCAAGCCCGACTCTTTCCCACCCACACTGGCTATTGATTGGTCAAGCATTTCCTGTTGATCCTCCCGAGGGAAAAGTTCCAACAGAATCATCTGGCACAGACTGCATTTGTTGACAGTTCCGGACATTGACGACCTTGAGGGCATCGGAGAACTTGCCAACGCTTGCATCAAATTTCTTAGAAAGTCTGGTGTGATGCTAATCATAGGAAGACAATGCACATAAAATCAAATGCAACATCTCAAAGTAGGATATGACTAGAATAGCAAAAGATCAAGAACAAGGCCTCTAGATCAACTGTTTTGATCTAAGTCTATTTTAGAAGGGTCAACTAAAAGGGGACCAGCCAGAAAAGGGAGCAAAGTCTTTGGTGAGCGTTTGAGTGGTGTTTCGTTTTATTGGCTACAAAATTTAATACTTGGAATATAATGAGAAGTAATTACACGATATTTGGTGTATATAACAAGGTTTTTTAGTGCTTTCAAGTGGCTGATCCGTTCTACAGTCAAAAGCCGACAGTAGGTGAGAATAGCAGCATAACGAGTGACCGTTTAACAGGCTTTGAGTATTGTATCACAAAAAATATACAATAACAATCAAATTAAAACTATTGCTAAATTTATTAGAAAATGGTGCCACTCTCCCCAGCCCCCACACAAGGCTACGGATTAAAGGTATCAACTGGAAGGAGACAAATTTGATCATCAGAGAAAAGGTAGAACTATCAGGAATACATGTAGGCAAATCATGTTAAAACCTAAAAATTCTCTGCACTATTTGATGGAGATTCATCGCTTGAAAATGCTAGATATGTTACTATAAAAAGGCTTTTTTTTTTTAAAAGTTGTCTGAAATAAATTGGCAAGTTCTATTTTTTTTTAACCTATCAGTTAGAAGCTAACAACTGAGTTACAAAATCATTGAATAACGGTTTCATCATAAACCAAATTTTATCAAAATGTTTTAAACTTAATTCTTACAAAGGTTCGGCATCACATTTTGAACAATGCAGAATGAGAAAGAGCTGTCTCAGTAAAGCGCAACATTCAGCTGTTTTCTCCGGGAAAGACAACAAACTACTGATGGAGGAACACAAGGCGTCTATGTCCTCTTGTGGCGTTTGCCTGAGGAAAGAGGATGTGGGGGAAAATGATTAAACAATGGAAAATTGTGTTTGTGTATTGTGGCAGAGAGAGAGAGAAAGGGAGATGAGAGTGATGATATATATATAACGAAAGAGAAGGATGAGGGAGAGAGAGAGAGAGGGGGGGGGGGGGAAGGAAGGGATGATTTAAAGTAGAATGAAATCAGAGGAGGGATCCGCCCTTCACAAGGCTAGACGTGAAAAGTTCACAATTCACATCAATTCGATTACAGGATGTAACAACTTCGGGTTTGAATATATATAGATAGATAGATCCCCTAGCGCAGATAATTTGAGACAAAATAGCAAATAGCAAACTATAAAATTGTTACCGAGCTCTTTGAAAAATAGATTCGACTTGTGACAAAGCCATTGTTATTGTTGTTTTTCATTTCTGTGGGCCACGAAAATTAACTTCTATCTATAAGATAGGAGATAAGGGAATGTACTCTGTTCTCTTCAAGACCCAAAGTGGTTAGCTCCCTTGATTTTGTACGTTATAAACATTAGCTCTATGAGATGACCAAAAATAATTTTTTTTTTTTTAAAGAAAGAAGAATTAAAAATCTAGAAAGAGGAGCACTCCATTTTCTTGTTTTCTTTTCCTTCCAACTTTTGTGTTTACTAGAACCGCTCGACGTTTGAATTACCAAGCAACTCTCTTTAGGAATGTTTCTGTGACGTCCGCGCTTACTTTATATTTGTGTCTACATCGCTTTGAAAAGACTTCAAGGAGGTAGTGTGGGGATTGACCTCACCTCACACTTTCCTCTCAAAAATGAGGTCTCTCCTCCCAACCCTCTTCCTCCTCCTCCTCCTGCTCCTCTTCTTCTTCTTCTTCTTCTTCTTCTCCTCCTCCTGCTCCTCTCCTCCTCTTCCCCTTCTTTCTTCTTTTTCCTCCCCCTACTACTCCTCCTCCTCTCCTTATTCCTCATCCTCCTCCTCTTCTTTCTTCTTTCTACTCCTCCTCCTCCTGCTCCTCTTCTTCTTCTTCTTCTTCTCCTCCTCCTCTTCCTCCTCCTGCTCCTCTCCTCCTCTTCCCCTTCTTTATCCTTTTTCCTCCCCCTACTACTCCTCCTTCTCTCTCTATTCCTCATCCTCCTCCTCTCCTTCTTCCTCAACCTCCTCCTCTCCTTCATCTTTCTCCTCCCGCTGCTCCTGTTCCTCTCCCTCCTCCTTGTCCTCTTCATCCTTATTCGTCTGATCGTTCCTTTTACTGTAACTGTAACTGTAAGACTTCCAGTTCCAGCTTGTATGGTATCAATCCAAGTGGGTCTCTTCTCTACCAAGGAGGAGGGCTTTACAGAGAGAAGGTCTTCTAACCAGCTGAAAAGGTGAAACAAAGGGCATGGATTAGCAGGCCAGTATGGTGGGACAAAGACAAAGCAAGACAGACAGAAAGGTCTTCATCAGGACAAACAAAATAAACAAAATAAACAAAACTTAGCTTCGGGCTGGATGAAGGTTCTGCGACCTTTGGTCGAAACGTCGCTTTTCTGTCTAGATTCCTTTGTCTTTGTCCCACCATACTGGCCTGCTAATCATTCCCTTTGTTTCACCTTTGAAGGAGGGGAGGAGTGGGGAGAGGGGCAGGGGGTAGAGGGGTAGGGGAGGAGTTGGAAGAGGGGCAGGGGGAGGAGTGGGGAGAGGGGGAGGCGGAGAGTTCCGTCCCGTGGCCCACAGTGTAACTATTACTATTACCATTGCTTTGGTGTGTATACATCGAATTCCACCTCCACTGCCAATCCGTCAAACATCCGCATTGTGGCCGATTTCATTACGCCAGACTAGATGTTAGTTCGAGACTAAATTCAAGCCTTAACTTTATTTATGCTCATGATTTTGACCACTAAACAAGTTCAAAACGATTCCCCCCTAGCTAAATTTAGAATTAGTGTGCATACCAGGTACGTAGCTATATCGGTATGCCAGTAGTTTTTGCTTGGTAGGCCTTAGGAATGATGCTGGCGATACCTAGGTAAGAATAGGCTACCTAAACCTGCTACCTGTCGGAGATGACAATAATGCATGGCCTTAACTTGAAAGTAGTCTTAAAAGAATAAACAAATGCACCATTATGCATTATAAGATTGGTTGGATTCATCCCGAGAGAACTGTTTTATTGTAACCAATTCAATTTAGATTGAGTGAAATTAGATCTGGTGCTGGATTAGATCAGGTGCTGGGGACGAGGTGAGTGAAATTAGATCAGGTGCTGGGGACGAGGAGTCGGAGAACGAGTCACTCTGGGGGCCAAAGTATTACTCGGGTTATTTCCCCTGGTCCTTACCTCCCGTCGTTCGTGGTGGGAAGTGGGAAGGAATGAAGCGACGGCCACGCCGTGTGAGAGTGAGAGTGAGAGAGAGGGAGAGTGAGAGTGAGAAGCGCCATGCCGCACTTGTCGCGAACACAAACCCCAACATCGTGTGGATACTTCTCGGCTCGCGCCACCCAAAGTTTCGCCTCTCTTGTGCGTGGGCACCATTCCGCGTATTAATTGAGCCACTCTCCAAAACAATAGAGCGATTTGTGCTCGCATTTCACGAAATTCGTCAGTCAAGTACTCGCTCGTGTAGTGTGTGACTAAGTAAGTGCTGAAATAGACATTCTTCTGCTACTTACATCTTGTCATTAAGCTGGGGATTATGTCATTTTTTCAGCTTTTCGATAGTGTGTGTAATGATGTGTTAAAACTGGTTCTCTGACTGATGCAGGTTTTGGTGTTGTGTGTTCGTGTTTGAGTGAGTACCAGGCGGAGAGCCGACTGTAGTCTGTGGAGGAGTTTTTGCTGTTGCGGGATAAGACAACACACGGAGAGGCTAACGGCACTCGCTGACAGGTGGGTGGGGTTGTTTACATTCATCGCATTCCTCTCTATCTCACATCTCTTTCCCTCTGCTTAATGGCACAATGTGTTCATTGTGTGTTTGTTCTGACAGACTTAGAGAATACTACATCGTATAAGGGTACAACTGATTAAATGTTACGTATGAATTCAATAATCCGGCCAGAAATGAATAGTGAAGGTTGTTTGTTTTTTTCGCTTTTTTTCAGCTGTCGTGGCATGGTATTTAATGGCAGTTAGAGTGAAACTCTCATTTATTACATATACATAAGACCCTCCATCTTCTTCTCAACGTGAAACGTGGCGACATTTCGGAATTTATTGTTACCCGTTTGAAGGTTTTCGTCATAAAAATGATTGAAGAGTTCTGGACCACAGGGAGACGTGCCTAATTCGTGGCTTAGTAAGTAAAGCACACACAGCATTGGGACCGGGAGTTTGGGGGTTCGAATCCTTGTCACCTCCTTCCTGAATCGTTAAGATGGACATTCTAGCAGCTGTCCCGCCAAATTCTCGGCAGTAATAATAATAATAA
>JAUEKZ010206142.1:0-10796 GCA_031471865.1 Melibe leonina
GACAGAAAGTGTGTGTGTGTATGTGCGTGTGTGTGTGTGTGACAGAGAGAGGGGGAGAGGAGAGAGGAGAGTGGAGAGAGAGGAGAGAGACAAAGAGAGAGAGAGGGAGAGGAGAGTGGGGGAGCGGAGAGAGAGAGAGAGGGGGGTGAGAGAGAAAGTGTGTGTGTGTATGTGCTTGTGTGTGAGAGAGAGAGACAGAGAGAGGGGGAGAGGAGAGAGGGGAGTGGAGAGAGAGGGAGAGGAGAGTGGGGGAGCGGAGAGAGAGAGGGGGGGGGTGAGAGAGAAAGTGTGTGTGTGTGTATGTGCGTGTGTGTGTGACAGAGAGAGGGGCGTGAGAGAGAGAGTGGGCACAGACAGACAGAGAGAGAGAGAGAGAGAGAGGTTTTCAGTCCGATGGGGATCGGTTTAATGAGTTTTGCTGGCATAAACGTTGAAATAAATTGCATCAGCCGACACCAACCAGAGACAGACAGGATAGCATTGATCAAAACCACACATCATCCCAACAGGCTTCCTTACTTTATCATGGGGCGGCAGTCATGTTTTCATGAAACGCCGGTAGACATAAATTAATGCTAAGGGGGAAGAACGATGAAATGTGCACCTTTTTTTTTTTTTGGTTTTGAGAAAAAAAAACTTGTTTAAATTTCAAAACACTCGTTCTTCCATTGCGGTAGCTATTAATAACTCTGGATCCTGAACGTTTTTATATATTTTGAGCGGGGGGGGGGGGGGGAATTGGATTTATTTAACCCTTTTAAGGTCAAAAGCGATGAAAATAGTAAAATATAAGTCTGATAGTTCTTCCCCTGTAGTCTTCAAATGTGGAGCGGATTAGGTATGAGTTGGCAGGTCGTTACTTTCCACACTGACCAATCTAATTATTACATCATTGTTGTTATTGCCAGTGACTTCCTCTTACTGGGTTTGTGTGTGTGTGCGTGTGTGTGTGTGCGTGTGTGTGTGCGTGTGTGTGAGCGCTTTTGTTTTCTTATGCGTGTTTGGTCTAATTATCAACCCCAAAGGCGTCGATTTATGAATATTGACGTTGTTAATGGTTATGGAAATAGCATTCTGTGCTAACGTTGTCATATTGCAATCATTGTACGTGTCTAGCAGATTTTTCGCTATCTTTCTATATTATGTTAGATGGATAAGCCCACTTTAAACGAGGGATTACCGAAAATAAGCAAGGATAACAGGCAGTGTCAATACATAACCAAATAAAAAGCTTACAAATTTGCTTGTCTGTTCAATCGGACTGTGTGCGGTCGAGTTATTTGGTATTTCGTATATTTTCAGTGATTTTTTATCGCTACCCCACCACAGAGGCTGCCTATCCCTTAGTTCCGATTCCCAAAGTCGTTTGTCGCCAGTTGGAGCACTTTTTTGAGGGCCCTCCTGTCCAGTATATAATTGCTTTACTTTACCTTACTTTGTTTTACTTTACCTTACTTTATTTTGATTTAATTTACTTTAATTTACCATACTTTACTTTACCTTTTTTTTTTTACTTTACTATACTTTGGTTTACTTTAATTTTGTTTACATTTTCGCCGTAACAGGCTGTCTGGCGTCGTGTGGACAAGGACGAGTTTCTCACCATTGGCACCAAAGTGTGGGACAAGCATCGGGGGTTAAAGGTCAAGCACTTCAAGGCTAGTGAGGAGCTGGACGAATGGACCCTGCTACTGCCCAATGTCTCGCGACAGGACGCGGGAATGTACGAGTGCCAGGTGACCTCGGTCGGGGGCTTTAACACAAGGGTGCAGCTCAATGTTGTGGGTGAGTCGTGACTGTCTCTTTCAATACCAAGGCTATTTCTTATACTTCTTACTAGATTTGCCAAAGTCTTCAAGATTTGGCTGATATTATAGAGAACTCAGATTTCAGTGAACTGACTTTTTTTTACATTACTTGTCTTCATTCTTTTTAACTTTACTTTTCTTCACTTAATTTTACTCAACTTTTCATTATTTTTACTTTTCTTTACCATACATTACTACCTGAAACTCAGGCTTTTGGCATGATATTATGTCAATTCACTGATATCTAATTGATCGGTTATGAGAATAGGCACATTGTAAAGATTTTGTGTATTTTCTTTTCGGTAAAAATCGGTTACCGCTGGGAAAGGCTTTAGACATGGGGTAATAGCTTGGGTAAGAAAGAAGCCCTGAAGAAATCCGGAAAACAAAGGGGATTCGAAATATGACTGGTGCGTCGAAATAATGTAGGGATGTTGGAGGGATTGAGGAAAGTTGCTGGGGGCAATGGTAGTTGGGTGAGGATGGGTGGTACAATGTTGGTGATGTGGTAGTGGTGGTGGTGGTGGTATTAGATGTGGGTATAATGATAGATTTGGGGGTGATGGTGATAATATGTGGTAGTGGTGGTGCTAATGGCAGTTAGTGATGGTGATTGTTATTGGTGGTGGTGGTGGAGGTGGCGATAGTGGTTGTGGTTGTTAGTGATGGCAATAGTGGTTGTGGTTGTTAGTGATGGCGATAGTGGTTGTGGCCGCTAGTGATGGTGATAGTGGTTGTGGCCGTTAGTGATGGTGATAGTGGTTGTGGTTGTTAGTGATGGCGATAGTGGTGTGGTTGTTAGTGATGGCGATAGTGGTTGTGGCTGTTAGTGATGGTGATAGTGGTTATAGTTGTTTGTGATGGCGATAGTGGTTGTGGTTGCTAGTGATGGCGATAGTGGTTGTGGTTGAGAGGGATGAGCGTAGTTGTGGAAGTGGTTGTGCTGTTGCTGGTTTTGGTGATATTTACAGTGACCTTCATTAACATAATTATGATAATAATAGGAATTATTGAGAGTAGTCATGGTCCTCTTACTTTGGTCTTAATGACAGTAGATGTATGTTTTTGAAGAAAGCGCTATCTTTAATTTACACCGAAAAGTGGCACTCATATTATGCACTACTTTCAAAGTTACTATTACTATAATTATAATTATTATTATTATTATCAGTGTAATTATCATTATTATCATTATCGTTATAATTATCATTCATTTATCATGATCATCATCTTTTACTATTATAAGTATTTGTTGTAGTAGTACTTGAAGTATCGTTATTATTACTATTATTATTACTAAAATTATTATTATCACATTATTATTATTATTGTTGTAATTATTGTTATTATTATTATCAATATTATTAATTTCGTCCCCGTTATAATGTTCATATTTTCCCCTTTCCCAACCAGGACCCCGACTCACAGAGCCAGGTGAGGGCATGATATGTTTATATGTGAGCGTGTCTGCCTTTGCGTGTGTTATGTGAGTGTGTGTGTCTGAATGTGTACATGTGTGTTTGTATCCATATGCATGTGTGTCTATATCTATGTTTATTGTTGGTGGTTTGAAACCAAACTTTGCATTTTTGGCGTTATATTTCCCTCGTGTGTTCTGTCCAAGAGCACAATAATCGGGAACCCACAAGGAGATGCAATTTCTATTGTGCAATCATTAATCTGCTTTATCAAGCCCGCTTGAAATCGATCTTGAAATTGATCCTTTTCATGGAATTTCATTGCCAGCTACTCTAATTTTTCAAGACAGCGCATCCTTTCGTTGTGATGAATAAAGAAAGAAAACAAAACATAAGCTAAATGGAAAGAATCGTGTGCATATATATCCATAGAAATAAAGATATAAAAGTAATTGAATAAATCTATAATTGATAAATAAATACATAGATAAGATAAACATTACCACAAACAATTATTGTAAATAAAGATGGTTGCCAAAGGAACGAGAGAGACAGATCGATTGAGGCATCAATATATTAGCAAAATTTACCGGAAAAAAATCGTTTGCTGTTTTTTTCTATTCTTCTTTTCATTACATCAATTGTTTGCACTAATGACAGACAGAATATTCTTCTTCTGATGTCTTCTTTGCTGACGGGTTTCGTTCATATGATAGGCAGCACCCGTAGGCATCAAGCCTCCTAGGAATGCACCTTTGTGCAAGATTGCATGTCATGTTCTTCTTCCATACAATACCAGATGGGTTGAAAATATAAACAGATAATTACACACCCTTTAATAATGATAAAGAGCGGTTGCTATGGTCTTTTAACGGCCCATTAATGCACGCTTGCACATTGGCACCTTAGCAACGAGGAACTTCTGGTTTTTTTAAAGCCTTGAGCTTTCGTGATTTTGGCAGTGACATTAGACGTGCAAGAATACAATCAAATATGTTGTCTTACATAGACGTATTCCATTAACCAAAGGTTTAATAAGATGATTACACAATTTCTGAATTATTTCAGAGTAATCTTTGCCTGTTGTTATTTTACAATGGAAGGTGTAATAAATAACTTGTTCTTGACCATAGCATGACCATAGCCTAAAACAAAAACAAGTTTAAAACATTGCTGTCAAGAGAAAATTCAATTTTATTGTTATGATTTTTTCACACCCTAAAATATTGCTTTTATATCTACGACGATCTCAGCTGGAGATATGAAATGGACTAAGGAAAGACAAGCACGAAGAGAGAGAGAGGAGGAGGAGGATGAAGGGAGAGAGAGAGAGAGAGAGAGAGAGAGAGAGGAGGATGAAGGGAGATATATATATATAGATAGAGAGAGAGCGAGAGAAAGTGAGTGAGCGAGAGAGAGAGAGAGGGGGGGGGAGAGAGAGCGGGGGGGGGAGAGAGAGAGAAAGCAATATAGAAATGACGTATATAGGAAAGTTCCTATGGCAGGGCAAAACCCAAATACCCTGTTATTTCCTCATAAAACATTCATGCAAAAATTGCTAATTGTGATCTTTTACGTAATTCCGCTATTGCCAGGCATGCATAGAAACTCTGGCATTACCTTAATCATACGAGGCCTATCTAGCTATACAGCGGAACGGAGTCTACTCAATACGATTCACACACACATAAAAAAATGAAGAAAAAATAGGTAAAGGGGAGTAACTTTTCTTTTTGATTGGTTAGCGTCCGAGGACATATTTTCTCTCTTTTTCTTTATCTCAAGGGGTAGAGGATGGGGGTAGGTAATTTTTTGTCGGGATACAGCTTTCTTCCTTTTGTTTTTTTTATAGAGGAGAAGTATTGTGTAAAATTGTTGTATGTAATCTTTTAGAGCCCTACCTTCCCCCCCCCCCCCCCCCCCGCCCTCACCCCTTTCCGCTGCTCAAGAGCAAGCCCCGATTGAGAATCGGTGGGATCAAAGAATAAGCTGATAGTTAGTGACTGCTTTCGGACAATGACAAAAATACTAGATGTCAAAACTATTGAATGTTTCGTTTTGGAAATGAATTTACTTTATTCAATACGTCTCTACCCTCTTTTACCTCTGCGTCTCTTTCATGATGGTATCGACATTACTGTAATTATTATTGTTATTTCTATTCTTATCATTACCATTATTATTTTTATCAATTGTACCATTGTTTTTGGTGATATTATGTATTCTTTTTTGTCGATATCTGTAAATGCGTGTAGAATAGTAGAACGGGTCGCGTTTTTGTTCTTGTGTATTATATCTACATGTTGCATATGTGTGTGTGTTTGTGTGTTTGCTTTCGTCTGTGTGTGTCTGTGTGTGTTTGTGTGTGTTCGTGTGTGTGAGTGTGTGTGTTCATGTGTTTTTGTATGGCTGTGGCTGTGGCTGTGTATGTATTCCTAGCTGTATGACATTTCTTTTACCATATATGTCTGAATGTCGACGCGGGTCCATAAATAACGTGTCTCTGTTGGTGCCCCTGTGCGTCGATTGTCAAGCAACTCACACAACTCCCCCACGATTTATTACAATCATTACCACCGAAGGTAGACACGAATTCAATGGATAACGGCCAGTGATCGAAGCCCCACAACCTGTCTGGTCCAAAAGGAGAAAACAATAAAGATACCAAACACAATAACTGATGTTATGCCTTCACGTGTGCTTATTGAGGAATGTCACTGCAACTCTGGCAATGGGACGCCCCAACCCTTCTTTTTGCCACTGGCACAAAAGTCGAGTCATAATTCCCTGTTGGGTATAGATACCTTGAGTTTATTAGTACTTTTTTATTATGACAATGAAAATAACAACAAATCACAAAATACACAAGACAATGCTACGGTTGCTACTACTTCTAATCTGTTTTAACCCTTTCACAGCGAGGTCTCATTCTACCCCCAACTGAATATGCAAAATCTTGAAAATGTACGTGTTTTTATACCAGATGAATCCGATTTCTGTGATCTGACATATTATGCCAAAAACCTGAAATCTTATTTATAAGGGATAGATCTCTATAATGACAGGCAAATCTTGAAAAGTTTTGTGTCCTTAGCATTGAAAGAGTTAATCACAACTGCTACATTTTTCTTTTACTATTTGACAGCTGTGCATCTTTACGGTACCAAGTTCGTGGAGAGAGGAGCGGAAATCAACCTCACCTGTAATGCCACTGGGGGAAACCGCACAGCGGAGGACGTTGACTGGTTCAAGGTGCGTATCCCGTTCGTATCCCCGAAACCTAAAACCAACCTTTCATCCTCATCAGACCCCTTTAACTGCAAGCACCAAGCCCTTAAATTGTTCACCACTTGTATAATATTACTGTCCAAATCTAAACAGGATGTCATAATAGTATAGAGCGTTTATCAAATTTGATTACGATCGAAGATGTTTAGTTGTAATGTTCGGTAATAAAGTAGTTGAGGAGGTCTTTGTACACTCTGCCTGGCAGGTAAGTAAGTCCCATAGAGCCTTATTGCCCATAGACCCGGAGCTTATCCCGGTTTTTGTAGCTTGAAACGGACAAATGACAATGGTTACCATCCTCTGGATAGGACGCTGGTCTATCACAGACTACTTTCCCCAACCCAAATTGTGGATTGGTACCCATTTTACACCTGGGTGTGGTGGGGTAATTGGAGTAAATTTTCTTGCCCAAGGAAAAACCGAAATGCCCCTGGTAGGAATCCGTCTGGGAAGGCAAGGTTCTATTGTTGACTCAGAGAAATTTTACAACACTGTAGTCTATCTAATCATATAAAGCCATGGTAGAGTCAACATATTGGTATAGTCACTCATGTTGGTCCGTTTGTTGTTACATCTTTAAATTACGGCATTTTTTAAACACATTTCTATAAGTTTACCCAGGCTGCAGCTTTCGAAAGTTAACTTGCTGTCACATATAGATTATTTGAGGGACCGTTGAAGTTCAACCAGTCACAATATTTTGACACCTGGTCAATCAGTCTTAGCGTTGTTCTGTTCCCATAATACCGAGCGCCAATCGAGGCAGCTGCTAAAATGTCCATTTTAACGTGTCAGTCAAGTCGAACTCCGATCTACTGATTCAATGGCGGATGACCTGCCCATTTTGCTAATGGCGCCAATGATCAGTGCCTATGTTAATGGTGGACATGACTTTGTTTTACACACAGAGTCCATGTGCAATGCGCGGTGTGGGCTATGTTATTGTGTGCTGTGTTACTGTGTGCTGTGACACTATGTGCTCTGTTATTGCGTGTCCTGTGTTGTAATAAACAACAAGCATGTAGCTATACTATCATGGCGCGCGGCCATTAGTGTTACTATCTTATGTATCATGTCAAAGTGATTTTCTCTTGAGTCACATGATTTTTTTAACCATATAAACTGTACTACACTTCCTGAGGTTTTTTTATTATCATCAGAAGCGTTTTACATTGGCATTGCTATTCTGTCATATACCGATAGATTAGTATTTCGTTTCGAAAGATAACAACAGAGCCGTATCTGAATTGGCATTGCCATAAGATCATGAAGTTCCCGTCCAGCACTGAATTTGGGGTACAATTTCGGAAATAACCATTTCTTCTTTTAGGTACTTTAATTTCTTTCCTTACCTGCGGTTTTATCGCTGCTACTACATCTAACTGCGACTTTACCCAGGCTGGACTCCACAAAGAAGGTAACACGAGTCAGAAGACTGACACGATATGCCAAAAGCCTGAATTTCAGTCACATTTTGAAGATTTTAATATCTCTAGATAGGAGTTTGAAAAATAACTTCATCAGTCAAAGGGTTAACGTTATCGGCATATCTATTGGCAGCGCTGCTTATCGCTAAGACCCCCCCCCCCTTTTAAACACACACACACCCACCCTTCTTGACCTATAGCAGCAGTTTTGGGAGAGGGGCAGGATAAACTTTGGGGAAAGTGGGAATGGGCGCCGGCTCTAGCCAAGGTTGACCGCTTGGCATTAACTCTCCCTGGCTGTTTGTCGTCTCACTTCCGGGGTGGGACTGAGGTGAGGGGGCAATAATTACTGCAGGACTGCACCGAGGGATTGAATGGGGGGGTGGGGGGGGGAGCTGTGGTGGGAGTTAAGTGATGGGGGCCAGAGGGTTGGATGGGTTTTGGGGGTTTTTTGGGGGGTTTTTTATTGTTTGTTTGTTTGATTTGATTTTTTGTTCTGTATTTTTATTAATTTTTTTAAAATATTTTTGTTCCTGTTTTGCTTTTATGTGTTTTCTTATTTTGTTGTTATTGTTATTTTATTTTTATTTAGGGGGTGGGGGGTATAGGGCGACGATGGTGTTGAGGGATGAGGTAGGTTATTGGCTTATGGTTGAAAAAATGGGGTGAGGGGTTTATTGAGTGATAGACATACTAGATGGAGATCGTGATGATAATAACAAGTGGTATCCTCAGGGGTTTGTTTGTTCTTGTCTCTTCAGACTTTGTTTGTGTAGAGGTGTCACATCGTTATATCTACCCATTATTCATCATGGAAATACTCAGATATTGCCTGGGTTATGTTTGTTTGTTTGTTTGTTTGTCTGTGACCTTCACACAAGGATGGGGTAATAATGTAACGAATATTTTTTTTCTAAGAGAAAGTGTGTGTTTTTGTGTGTGTGTGTGTGTGTATCGGGGTCTTTGTGTGTGTATTTGTGTAGGTGTGTGAGTGTGTATGTCTATATGTGTATGTGTGTGTGTGGGGGGGGGGGGGGTCTTTGTGTGTGATTTTGTGTGTATTTGTGTGTATGTGTGTGAGTGTGTATGGCTATACACTGTGTATGTGTGTGGGGATCTTTGTGTGTGTTTGTGTGTGTATTTGTGTGCGGGCAGGGGGGGGGATGTTTTTTATGGTTTATTATCCTTCCTCGGTACTTCAGCTGAACAAAATTCTAATGGAGACAGTGTTTGTCCGTTATATGGAAAGTTTTACTGATATAAAGTGAAATCGTTGTATCCGGGTAGCAGTGTAGCAGAGGCGGGGGCAGGATGTATTTTTTTTTTTTCTATTCCGTCCCTTATTACCTTATAATACAGGGACGGAGCTCAGCTCTTGCTGTGTCAAGTGACAAACAAATCAATTCGACATGTAGTATTTCCACTCAGTCAAACATACCGAAGCACAGAGTCAAGGGGGAAACTTCTGCTAAAAACAAAAGCAAGCTGGAGGGTGTCTGTGTCTGTGATGAAATTTTGGAACAAGATATTTCGAATTTTTGTTTTTTTTAATTTTTGAATATGTAGGTCTGTTTTAGCGTCTATATGATTAAAATTTAATGAGACGTTGATCTTTGCCACATGATACATTTCATGTCAATTATAATGCGGTTATTATAATTCAATATCGCATGGACATGAACAAATCAAACAAATAACATTGATAAGCTTTCAAAAGCCCTATGTGTATTAGGTTACTTGCTTTTTTTAATCCTCCAGATTATGATTTCTATCGATAATTGGATGGATGGGGTTGGGTGAATTAAAAGATAGATTATCATTCTCAAATTCTCTCATAATACATTTTTTTATTGTATTTTTGAGATCTTTAATTAATCCTGCCTACCACCACCATCTCTAATATTGCCTCCTATCTCTCTGCCCACTCTTTTCATTACCCTCCTCTTCCTTCTCCTCATCTCACCCCCCCCCCCTCCCATCTTGTCAATCGCACCATCCCCTAACACTGCTCCATTCTCCTTGCCTCACTCACTCCTTCCATCCTCTATCCCCATCCTTTCTTCATCCCTCCTTTTTCTCCCTCCCTCATCCCTCCCTCCTCGCTCCCTGCTCTTTCTACTTCCTCTTTTTTCCTCCCTCCCTCCTCGCTTCCTGCTTTTTTCATTTCGTCTTCCTCCCTCCCTCTCTCCCTCCCTCCCTCCTCGCTCCCTGCTCTTTCTACTTCCTCTTTCTCCCTCCCTCCCTCCCTCCTTCCCTCCTTCCTCCTCCCTGCCCCATTCAGGACGGCAACATCATCGACTCAGGCCATGACTACATCATCCTCAAGTACAACATGATCGACCAAGGAGCCTTCGTGAGCACGCTACACGTGGATAGGGCCAGGGAGCGACACGCCGGCACTTACGTGTGCAGGTCCTCGCACAACAAACTCGGCTCCATATCCGTGCAAGTCCTTGTTGGTGAGCGCTTCGTAATAAACCTAATTAAATCGGTCTTGGTACCTTTCTTTAAAAAGCAGTGAATCTGTAGATTTACATATTCACGGGTCAGAGCTGAGACCATGTTTTCCGTTTTCTCTTGTCATGTAATTGTAATTTTTATCCCAAAGAATGTGTATTTTATTGTCTTTGTTCTGCTCTTGATACTCCACCCCCCCCCCCCCCACACACACACACACACTTGACCATATGACCTGTTATTCAAAATGACAGTATCATGTTCGGTTTAGTTGCGCCAATTGAGACAAATAAATGTTTTTCAGAGTGTAAAAAGAGAGGAGATCTCTAGGCCAGTGGTTATCAAAGGTGAAACAAAGGGAGTGATTAATAGGCCAGTATAGTAGGACAAAGACAAAA
>JAUEKZ010206153.1:0-11774 GCA_031471865.1 Melibe leonina
GATAGATAGATAGATAGATAGATAGAGATGGATGCATTGATGGAAAGATGGGTGGATAGATAGCTTGACTAAATCCAGTCTCATTATGTCTAGGTTATGTAGGTCATCAAGTATTATTGTGTGTGCTATAGAGAGAGTGATACCAGTGTGTCAAGTCAATATAAATAATGTTGCTGTGTTATGTACATATATATGTATACTCGTGACGTGTCAAGGTGGGAGGCGAAGATGTGTAGTGTGTAGTTTACTACATCATCTTTTAATTAGCGAATAATATATGAGATGTTTATTAATCTACCACGATCTGGTATTGATATTCATCGCCATTCCTTTTTTCCTTACACAACTGTATAAGGTTGTGGAACAGCTTGTTAACACCTGAAAAGCTTATGAATGTTATTGAAGCCTTTAAAAATACGCTCCATCATCTAACGTTATGATACACCCCATGAGTTATTGTCTTTAAAAAAATTGCTCTTAGTTTAACATTTTTTGTAACCGACCACTTTGAAATGCGCACTGACGCTGACAGTAAGTAATGCTCAGCCGAGTCAGTTCGTTAATTGGGATGGGAGGTAGTGATCGATACGCACCAAAACATTTTGAAAACATCCACCATTATCATTATTTATCATCATTGTCAGTCAGAGCAGAATCCTAATCATGGTCATTTTGGTGTTGTAACTGTTTAGATAACCTAGTCTAGACTCTCCAGCAACCTACTGATCTACCTCAGTGATCCGCGAGACCAATACAACTTACAAGCCGAAGCATTACATCTTATTATAATGTCAAGCATGAACGGCCGTGGACACAAAGTCAGTGGGTGACGACGGAAGGATTTAGAGCTCCCACCTGCAGTTGCTGTGCGGTTAAAAAAAGCAAATTAACCCTTCCATGCTAAATACACCAAAATCTTCCAAATTTTCCTGGTTTTGTTTTACCAGATAAATCAAATTTTGGTAAACTGACCGAAAAATTCAGGCTATCAGTTCACTGAATGAAATCTGATTTATCTGATATAAGAAAACGTATATTTTCAAGTTTTTGCATACGGTATTCAGTTGGGTGAATATAACACCTCGCTGTGAGAGGGTTAAATAAAAAAATAAAAAAAATAAAAAAATTGGAAAAAAAAGACACAGCTGCAACCACAGCTCTCTGTGTGCACCTGACACCCGTCCTTCCTAATGTGGGTCAGTTTTCGCTCCGCCTGGATGGAGCGACACAGGTCTGAATGACTGAATGATGGGCTCAGTGCTCAGTGCTCAAACACCGAGTCAGGAAGTGCTCAGTGCTCAAACACCGAGTCAGGAAGTGCTCAGTGCTCAAACACCGAGTCAGGAAGTGGTAGCCGAACTGACCGGCCTCCAATTAATCTAGCTCATCATTTCACGCACATTAATTCTTCTCACGTCTTGGTTGTCCTGGTTTCCCGTGAAAACTGAGTATCAAACCCATGGTCCTGACTGTTCACTGTCACCTGTATGCGTCTGAAGTCATAACTAGAACATGGCCGCACCCCCCCCCCCCCCCCCAAAGAACACTATCACACAATTGTGTGTGTTAGAACAATGCGGTCATTGTTGTGAGTGTTTTCACTCAACGCAAACATTGTGTTGTTCCTTTTTGCTAGTGGACAGTATGACCTAGTTTTAATTGGAGGCCCGTCAACTCGGCTTACTGGCTCCCTGCACGATCGCCCACAGCTAGATATACACATACTACATACCTGCATAATATATTATGTGCGTTGAGGCAAAATACTCACACCGATGACCGCATTGTACTAACACTAACGTACACAACTGTGTTATGGTGTTATTGGATGGGGGAAAAAGGTAAACACTACTCACTCGGTTGCAAGCATGTTGTCATTATGACGTTAGACGCATGCAATATATTTCTAATTTTTCCTTTTTGTTCATTGCTATAGTCTAGGTCTGCAATGAGATATTTTTTCACCCGAACTGAGAACGAATCTAGGCTGCCATTAATAGCCACGTAAAAATAAAAGGCCTTTAGTTGAGAACTGATCGATTGATTTCAAGCGATGTGGCTTCCGGATCAATACAAGATAGATTTTCGAACCATTCTTTCTGCCACGTATCTTGAGCATTAAAACCTTCTATATCTGATTGGCAGAAATCGTATTTATTTGGTATCATATTAATAATAACACTTTTTTTCTTCTTCAAGATTTGGCGTAGGTATCTTGTTTGGTGAGACAGTTGGAGTTAAGGAAAAACCCGTGCTACCAGTTAGGCCACCGCGTCTCCCATTATATTTGTACATCAGAATAAAAGCTCTGCTCCACCTGCGCTCGGCATTATGGGGACAGTGCTAAGACTAGTTGACCCGGTGTCAGTATACTGACTAGGTACAATAAACGAATGAGCCCTCAGTTTATCTCTTGAGTGGCAACAAGTCATAAGAATAGAATAGCTAACGTGACTTTCTTTCAAGGCTGACGACACAATCTCAATAGCACGCGTACAAAGAAAAAACAACAATGCTCTTACGACAGGCTGAGAGTGAGAGCCTTCTCATGTATGTTTCAATTTCTCGTGCGTTCAATGCACACTTGCATACGCACGTCATAGACCATTAAAGCATGTGCTATTCTTGGGTGAGTAGTAAGTTTAAAGTACCCCAGGTAAGCGTATGCGCAGCCTGTGGGTACCTTAGCCTAGGTGTGTCGGTTACCTCAATAGACCGGAGGATGTCTGACGTCATATCGACAACATGATGGCTACACACCTTTTCCCCGTCCCAATAATACCATAACACAATCGCGTGTTGTTTTTTAGTTTAGTGCGGACTATTTTGTGAGTATTTTACCTCAGCGCTTTTCGTCTATTATAGCAAACAAAAATAGCGGAACTCTCTCTCTCTCTCTCTCTCTCTCTCTCTCTCTCTCTCTCTCCCCCCTCTCTCTCTCTCTCCCTCTCTCTCTCTTTCCTCCCTCACCACAAAGAGACAAGACAAAGAGCAGATTAGTTGGTTGTTTTTTTGTTTTTTTAAATAAGGCGCTGAATTTTGTATGATCTATTACTATTGCTTTTACCTGGACGCACGATCTGTTTTTGTTTTGTTTTTCTGTTGGAAGTGCAAGAGTCCTAGATAGTTGAGTTGATCTTGAATGCAAACAGGGCTCGGTGCCAACGAGTGTTGCTTCATTTAACAGGGAACCTGTCATTTAGAAGAGAGACAGAGAGAGAGAGGGGGGGGGGAGATGGGGGGGGGTAGAGAGAAATGCGGGAGAGGTAGGGAGGGAGAGAGAGGGGGAGGGAGGGAGAGAGATGTGTGAATATCTTTTCCAAAAGAACATCAAAGAAATGCCAAAGCGAGACTCAAACCCGAGGATTTTGGACTTTGCTTTAAACCCTTCCACTGCGGGGTCGGATTCTAACCAAACTAAAAAGTGCAAAATCTTCAAAATGTACATGTTTATAAACCAGATATTAGTAAACTCGCATGTTAATATACTCACTCAAATCTGATATAAGAACAGGCATATCTTGAAGATTTTGGTGTAGGTACGTATCTAGTTAGTTTGATTAATTAGTAATAACTTAAGCATTGAAAGAGATAATAATTAATGTCTCAAGCGCCAAGGCCAATTTGTCGACTCGACGCAGATTTGAGACCGTATCCTTTATCCCTTGTATCTCTGACTGCTATTAGATAATGTGTACCAGCTATCGTTATGCTTTTTATGTAAATATATTGTGTTCTTTGCCTTTTTTTTTTTTGAAGGAATAAAACTTGTAAAAGCTAAACCTTGTATTCTGAACAGGTGAACCCAAACAGTGTGTCCGAGACATGTGGTCTGAAACCAGGCGACGCCATCCTCAAGATCAACTCTTCCAACTCGGACTTGATGACGCACGACGAGGCCAAGGCGGAAATCATGCGGTCTGGCAATGACATCATGATGCTGGTCGAGAGGTAAGACAATCCGGACTACTTTCCGTGCTAGTTAAAAAAAAAAAAATTAAAAAAAAGAAGGGGGGGGGGGGGGGGTGATCGATTTGCCAGTGGGTATCAATGGTAAATTAAAGAAGAGGAAGGGTTGACAGGCCAGTTGTACAGGACAAGGACAAAACACGACAAAAAACCCCCACAAAATCAACGCTTCGGACCCCGGTTTCGTGGATCTGTCCCGTCGCTTTCACTTTTTTCATTTTCCATTTATATTATTAATATTATTTATTTTATAATTATTTTATTTGAGCATCTTTCTAAGTTATATAATTATAACATGTCGTCTTTGTCCTGATGAAGGCCTAGGGCCGAAACGTCGATTTTTGTGTGTCCTGTTTTGTCCTTGTCCTCTCTGCTGGCCTGTCAACCACTCCCCTCCCCTTGTTTTATAAATGGTAGAAAAGAACGATTTTTCTGGTTCCGGCATTGTTTCCGGTTCCGGCATTGTTTCCTTGTGCTTGGGCAAGACACTCCTCACCAATCACGCCCTGGTCCTATGAGAGATGGAAATAATCGTATATTTTAGGTTACACATCTCATCGTCATAGATGATTAATTAATATTATTAAAATGGGGATGATTTAACAAAATAATAATACAGCGGAATGGGGGGAAAAAAGATAAAATATAGAGCAGGTAAGCAAATGTCTAAAAGTAGAAGTAATCGACATGCAGATTTTAATTAATATTATTAACCCTTTGACAGCAAGGTCTGGTTTTAAACCAACTAAATTATGCAAAATCTTTAAAATGTATGTGTTCTTATTTTATAGCAGATAAATCAGATTTCAGTGAACTGACATATGCCAGTTCCCTGAAATCTGATTTATCTGCTATAAAATATGAACAGGCATATATTGAAGATTTTAGTGTCCTTAGCATTGAAAGGGAGTAATATTATAATAAAGGATACCGGAAACTGTTCTATTTATAGAGGAGCAGTGAAGATCTGGAAGCCTGCTGTGACCCCGCTGAACCAGCTGCGACCCCAAGAACTGAACACGATACAAGCTGCCACAGGGGAGCAGATCACACCCGTACAGAAGACGTCCCTGGCCATCAACAAACCGCCCGATGTAAGGAGGATGGCCATGCCATGATGATGACACGATGATATTAGATATGATAATAATAATGATGATGATAGTAATATGATATTTATATTAATAATAATGATAATAATAACACAATAATGATGATGATAATAATAATAAAAATAATTAAAATAGTAATAATAATGACGATGATGTCATGAGAATAATAAGACTAGTAAAGATATTAATCATAATAATTACAGTAATGATAATAATAATAATACAAAGTTTTTCTAACGCGCTTTACCCCGTTCACGGCAGGCTCAAAGCGCAAATGTACAATTTCCAGACAAATAACAACATTGAACATTGGAGGTTACACTTGACAGGGATGATAAAAAAAAATAACAATGATAATAATCATAGTAATAATAGATAACAGTAATCATAATAATGATGATTATGATGATAAATAAACTTGTTGTTGTATAGTGCCTAGCATTCACTGCTAGCTGTGCTTTAACAATTTCATTGATCAAAACAACATAAATCCTTTTTTTCATGTAGACTATATATTATATATAATAGTATACCCATGATATTTTTATTATATTATGTTAAAAAGATAAAAATATAAAATATTATGGAATATTCATGTCATCATGTATCGTCACAGTTCTGTCTCATCATCCATTGTCGCTGACTCTTTTTTTTTTTTTTCATTTCTTCATACCACCATGATTTAGTTTCCAGAAGCTCTGTTTTCATTTTTAACCCTTTCACAGCGAGGTCTGATTGTAACCCAACTGAAATATACAAAATCTTGAAAATGTACGTGTTCTTATACTTATACCAGATAAATCAGATTTCATTGAACTGACATATGCCAAAAGCCTGAAATATCTGGTATAAGAACAGGCAAATCTTGAAGATTTTAATATCCTTAGCAGTGAAAGGGTTAACACCGCACATAATACAATGGCATGGAGGTTTGTAAAAAAACTTTAAAGATTTTTTCTCTTGTGCACGGAATGCAATGGATTGACAGGACTCTCGAATTGGCAGCAGCCACAATAGGGTTGCCCAGCCCTTTGGGGCCGCCCCGAAATCCGCCGTCCCCAATATTGTACATGCCCAGTTCAACTCACCAATGGGGCTGTACTCTGCCGACAATATCGCAGACACCTACCACCAGCAGACGCAAGGGATTCAGACTCAAATGTCATCGTAAGTTGGAAGGATCATCGTTTTTGTTTTATGAATATTAATATACACTTTACTCTCATTCTCATTTTGGAACTTTTTTTAGTAACATGTTTAGGATTTTTATTTTTTGATTCTAAAATTGTGGCTGCCAGGTTACCGGCTATTAGATATCTACTTTAGTATTAAAGCACCAGTGATTTTTTAAGCACAAATGAGTGTTTTAAAAAAAGATATGAAGGACATTATTATTTTTGATATTAAGTTTTCTTTTAAATGTGAATTAAATCTGCTTTGCTGTCATTATTTTCTTTCATTCATTTAAATTGCTTCTTATAAAATTTAAGTCACTTTGATGTCTTGTTTGTTTTATGTTTCTGTTTCAACCGTGCTTTTATGTTTTACATATTTTTTATTAGAATGGATATTACCGACCAGCATTTAGGTTCAAAGATGTCTGGGATTTGCCAGGATATCAATCCTCAGAGTATGGGCCAGAGCCCTTATGCCACTGGTAATGACAGTGTGATAGTTTCAACAGTAGAAAATTAAAAAAGAAAACCAACAAAAAACAAACTAGCAGTAACAGTAACAGTGCATGATTTAATCCATGTTGTGAATAATAATAATAATAATAATAGTCTCATTTTGCGTTTGACCTCATAATCGCAACATGCCAGAAATACTGTGTAGTTTTTACTCTTTTTCCTCACAAAATGACACAATCACACAATTGTGTGTGTTTGTACAATGCAGGGAAGATTGTGAGTATTTTGACTCAACGCATATTGTCTACAAGGTTTAAAATGCTGATGCCAGAATAGATTAGATTGATGATGGTTTTTAGTTCACTTTTTCTTATCTCTACCATACTCCAAAAGAGGATCTTTACAGACAGGCTGTGAGATGATGCATGTCTGCTAATGTGTTTTGGTATGGTGTATTGTTAGTGTTGAAATGAAATGGAATGGATGGAAGAATTTGTGTATTTGTTAACAGAGACATTTGCTTGTTGTAAAAAGTGTGTTAGTCTATGTACATTTTCTATGGATGGTATTCCTGCAAATCAAAATAGTCTAGACTAGAAGAAAATGTTTTAGCAGTGTGAGAAATGTGTTGAACCCTTTCAATGCCTGTCTAAGTTTTTTTTTTTTTTATCAAACTACTATCTAGTCATCAAAGTATACAAGATTGTATTGGGTAAATCAGATTTCAGTAACTGACATAGCCAAAAGCCTCAATTTCAGGCTTTTTGAAAATTTTGAAAAATTTGCATTTTTCAGTTTGGTTAGAATCAGACCTCACTGTGTGAAAGGGTTAACTTAAAACCTTGACTTGAAGTTGAAAGAGTTTTGCACTGGTTATTTGTGTAACCATCCGCAGTAAAGAGATAACTTAGTCTCACCATCTAATTCATTGTTACCAATGATATGCCTTATACATATAATATATAGAGTGGTGTATATCAGTATCAGTGTAACATGGAAATAATTGTGACTGTGACATTTTGATTTCTTCTGAAGAAGAGAGAGTGGTTTTCTCAAATTTGGTAAAAGTTTTACACTTTTTGGAGTTGTAAAGATCTGTTTTTGATTCCATCTGAAATAAACCTTAATATTTACAGAAATATGTTAATGTTTTGTGTCCATATATTCTAACACAAGAAAAAGTTTAAATCTAAATTTAGTCCCCCAAACATGAATATTTATTGTTTTAGCCAAAAATCAAGTTAGCAAGTTAAGGGAAGCCACTCTTCAGACATTCCATCCACAGGTATTATGGTAGGCATGATCATGTAACGAATTGTTGTTGCCTGAATTCTAATGTAGATAGAAACTGTCAGAATTGCAACGCATAATATATTTGTGTGTCACGACCAAAAAAAAAAAAGAAAGAAAAATTCTTAGCTTTGATAAAATGTCCAAAACGCTTCTGTTTGTATTTCCCTGCTGAAGACAACGTGACTTTTTTTTTCCTGTAATAATTTTTCCAGGTGGGTTTACACTCTGTCTCTGTATTCTTCTTGAATGTTTGTTTGCCATTGAGTAGTGCATGACTGTGTTTGGCATTGTTTCAGTGTGGACATCAATGACCGTCCTGTTGGCACCAGACTGGCAGGGACGGGACAAGTTATGCAACAGGAGGAAGAGTTACAAGGTTCCGTATCGTTACCGGTATCAGAACCGGTGAATGAAACCTCTGAACCTCAGCAAAGTTTTATAGCAAACGCCCCCACTGTTCCAGATTCATCCCCGAGTGCAACTACCCATGTATCCCCACCTTTGGCTCCCTCCTCCCCCTCCTCCTCCTCCTCCTCCTCGTACTCCCAGCATTCCTCCCCCAGTCAGAGCGCTGTGTACCATGAACAGACAGAAGACACTCCATCATATCGAGGCTACACCAACCCAAATTCGCAGTCTCGGACATTTAGCAAACTGCAGGAGCAAATGGCTGCTGATGCTGAGCAAAATAGTAATACACATATATTATTATATTATATCATAGTAAAAAGTAATACATATTATATATTAGTCAACTGTCATACATATTACATAGTTCACTAACTTAGCTTCCCACTATTTTTTTTTCTCTTAATTAATTCATTTGAAATTAATGTAGAGAAGAAGAGAAAGAGGAGATTGTGAAGAAAATGTGTATTGACAGGAGGTTTCTCACTTTCAGGGTAAGAAAAACATATACTGAATAAGATGATCAGTTGAAAAGATTTTTTGAAATACTGCGAGAGCGTTCTCATAAAATTTTATGTGCTCAATTTTAAGCTTTTAGGGTTAGTAACTAGAGGGATCATCACTAGTCTAATTTGATTTGAAAGATTAGTCTTGCAAGAATGCAACTAGAAGTTACTTGTTTGTAGTAATAGGAAGAGAGTTTTTTTTGGTTTTTTTCAAGTCAACTTCCCTTCATCGCCTTAAAGCTAGATACTTACCCATTCCTGAATCAAGTAAGACTTGTGTATTTAAGAGCCTTACCCGAGGACAGACGGCAACCGTTGTAAGTAGAAGGTTTAGAAAGCACAATTTGTGCTCTGTGCTCCCCTGCATGATGACTTATCCACGCAGCCAGCAAACCAAGGCTTCAACTGCTGTGGGGATTGGTTTTTTTCTCCCCTGAGAAACAAATAAGTGTTTCTAACTGACCATTCAGCCTAGGATGATATCTACAGAACATAGTCTAACACACATTCCTCATCCTCTTACTCCTGACTTTCAAGGACTCCTTGTATCCGGAACCCAATATACCAACTTAAATTATCTCCTTTCCTTTTTTTTCTCATTTCTCATTTCATGGGATCCTTTGTTTTAAATTTAATTGTCTCCGCAAGTACCAGGAATGTCATTATGGTCATACATAGGCTATCTAATTTTATCCAAAATGGACTGCTAAGCCTGTTGATAAAATGCGACATAAGACGAGTGTTTTGCAGGTAATTAAGATTCAAGAACAGTTAAGACAAAGATTGATATAAAGTGTAACTTTTAATATTTCTGCATGCCAGGCGGTGTGCAAAATGTTGCTTTGATATGTTTTGATGTGCGCCTAACATAGTGAGCACATGCATGCAGAACACTAATACCGCTCCTTCCCACTAATCCCCCAATAACACACATGACTGAAGATCCATGTCAAAAAAGAAACGTGTTACATTTTGAGGATTTTGTTATGAGTGTTTTTGTTTTTATTCCTAATTTTGAAGTCAAAATGAGAGAAACTAGCAAAAAAGATTATTGGAATTCACTTGAAATTAAGATATATTATAGCTTTTCTTTTGGTATTGATAGATCTTTATTCTTCCAGTCGTTATTATTTGATTAATTAAATCATCAGCCTCAATTTGACCTGTTTGCATACATTATCATCTAATTAGACATCAGATTCACAAAGCTGTGAAGGCTGTAGAAATGTAAACTTTAGCATTTTAAGTCAGCAGAACTAATTTTACTAGCTTAGAACGTTATGAAACCAAAGTCTGATTGGATATAAATGTCTAAAAAAGGTGATGAAGGTGATCTATACAATCTATTTAGAATAGTGATGATTATTATTAATATGATATTATTATATGGTATTAATATCTTTATCATTTTTAATATTATTGTTATTGTTATTATTATCACTTATTCTTTTTTCATGTGTGCATTGTTAGGTGATTTATTAATAATAATAATTTTCACACTAGGGATTAACAACTTGTATCATCATCCTAATTATAATCATATCTGGGATGCACATCGTTGTACATAGTCTTGCTTTGTCCTCCGTCCTGCTTATGTTTAGGTCCAGGCTTCCGGTCAGTGAGTGCTCCTCTGGCCAAACCCCCGTCTGAGAAACCCAAGCAGCAGTCCATGCGCTGTGGAGGCTGTGATATGCTGGCCACGTAAGTAGAAACCCTACAACTACAAGATTACCCTTTGACCTTTCACTCTCTCAGTCCTTGTATCATCAAAATCCTATGCACTCAAACCTGGTTATACCGCCAGGTGTGGGGAAAACACTAAGGTGTCGGCGTAATGAGAAGTATTTATCAAGTCTGAAATGAACTTGAATAGATGTTTGTGTTATGCGAGAATGGCGGTATAACGAGGTTTAAATGTATCTTGCTTATTATCAGTGGGTGATGAAATGAGATCCAATTTACAGATCTCAGTCCAAATCACCCAAAGTAGAAAGCCTCGTATAGTGTAACAATAATATGCTTTTCCCCAGCTTTTCCAGTACCTACTGAGTTTTGTGCTTGTTCAAATTTTCTGGTGTGTGTGTTATTGTTTTTTTGTGTGTGAGTGTAATTATGTGTTCGTATGTGTGTATATGTGTGTGTTTGAGAGAGAGAGATGTGTAAATTGGTGGTGATGGACAGACCATTCTTAACATAAGTGCTCATTGCTATTTTCAGTTAACATTATCGTTGTGTAATTGCTCTTTTCTTGACCATCCATCAGAGGGGTCATTGTCAGAGCCAACGGAGTGCCTTATCACGTGGCCTGCTTCAAATGTGCCTCATGCTCCATGAATCTCAAACAGAAAGGTGAGTCATCTTATGTTTTTTCCCCTTTAACAAAAAAAAAGAAAAAGAAGAAAGAACAAATCCAGAAAGTCAACTACTAAAGTATAGTCATAAGAATAAGAGAAGAAAGAAAATAATGAGAAAGACTGAGGACATCTACAGAAAAGATATTTGATTCAACCTCAGTGATTTACATTCATGTCTGTTAGTTTGTATTTTTGCGTGAATAATAAGACTAAAGCTTAGAACAAGCATTGAAAGTTACTGAAAATAAATAAGATATTATTAGGATTCTATTTGTATAAAGGTGAGCGGATGGCCTAGTGGATAGTAGTATACAAATGCTGTCTTGTGCTGACGGCCAGGTGACTCGGTAAGGGGGAACTACTGGATTCCAACTCTCCCCTCAGCACTTTTGTTTTTCCCTATTTTTCTGCTTTCCTAGACCTTGTTTTCTATCAGTCTCAGCTCTGCTGTACCTATATGAATCCTATGTGTTTGTGTATTTGCAGGCTATTCTGTAGTCA